>CABFWO010002485.1:97237-108756 GCA_902155825.1 Timema genevievae
TTCCCCACGCAAACGCGGGTACACTTATCCGAATTGAATCTTCCTCATCCCTAACACATTAGTATAATTCATATGCGTATAACCCGAACGATTAGTAAGACGCGGTGACCAAAATCAAAATAAAAAAAACTATTACAACATTATTTTATTATTTATAGGTCGGTATTGATTATAGCCATCAAAAGCTACATCCAAAAATCACATAACTTGACGTATGAATACGTGAAAGTACATGTATAAGCTTTTCTAGCCCTTACTACGAAAATTAGACTGTATAATATATAGTCGCGAGAAGGCGTCTCTTTACCACTATCATTACACAAACGTAACAATTATTAACTGCACTGGATATCATCTTTGAGCATACCTCCTATTGGTAAACAGCGTTGTCATTTTCTTGTTTTCGTGTGGTAAATCTTCTCTTATGTGTAAGAAGTTTCGCACCGCTGTTTTGTCGATGTTGCCAGTAGCTCTTTCTTACCCAAGCACATCACCTTCTGACTTTAGTAAAAGCGAGATTTGGCAACAGTTAACTGAGAGATCGTGAATATAAAGCTTTTCTTCATTAGACCTGCATTTGTCTCAGCGATGATGATATCAGGTGTATCGAGTTCACGAATTGTAAAAATGGACAACCCGCTGTTCTCTCAAGGTCGTGAGCGGCACAAACCAATTCATATTTGGAACACGGGGTTTCCGCGGAAGGGGGGTATTTAGAGTTAGGGGGAGGGAGGGGCAGCAGTTAGCAGTTGCGCAATGCTTTGTTCGCAACCAGCGGCCCGTGTTGCTCACAACTTCGCCTGCATTATTTCTACACGGTGATTGTTCTCAGGAATTCGTATCAAACAAGCACCTTTTACGGACTTCAGGATAATGCAGAGGTGAATGGTTTCATCACAAGTCGAATTCAAAACCGAGACTGTCCCTATTAATTATTTTCTTTCCTTTCTATGGTTGTTTTAAACACTTATGAATAGTATGCTCTATCACTTGCTGAGCCTTTATGAAAAACTGTTTTCATAAAACTTTAGTCACTTCTAGTACTAGCTGGCTACATTTTTTAGATTTATACCGCCTATAAAAGAACACCCGCCTCGGTGACGTAGTTGGCTAAGGGGTCGTCCATAAACCATGTAACGCTTTGGGGGGAGGGGGGTAGCTCTAAAAGCCCGTTGACACGGTGTTAGTGGACTAATGCAAGTTTACTAGTATTAGCTTACTAACATGTTAGTTGTGTTGACACGCATTTTTCACTTGTATTAGTATCGCTTCTAAAAACATGGCTGAAAATGAAGTAGTGCGAACTGATTTCTCTATTAGAGCCTTTTTTTTCATCACTGCTTCTGATTTCTCGTTCGGGTTATTAATACACATATACTAATAATTACGCTTATGTGTTAGGAGCTAGGAAGAGTGAATTTAGAATAAGAATGGGCGGCCAAATAAATTACAATTTTTCAGTAAACGCAATGTATCATAACTAGTTGACCTATTAAAAAATTGTTTTATATAGATAACATAAAAACGTTTGTGATTAGTATGTCTAATATTTCTTAATTCCTTAATACATTAAAATATGTTTCAGTTGATCCCAAATAATTATTTTATTATTTTGCTTGATTTGTTATAACTCACTTAGCATACATGATCAATAAAATTAAACTCAAAGTCAATAAATCCCAATAAAACCAAACTAGGTTGAACATTTTTTATAAATA
Organism: Timema genevievae; assembly: GCA_902155825.1. Classification (NCBI taxonomy): domain Eukaryota; kingdom Metazoa; phylum Arthropoda; class Insecta; order Phasmatodea; family Timematidae; genus Timema; species Timema genevievae. The sequence goes on from CABFWO010002485.1 coordinate 98,956, forward strand.
GGCCTAACCCCAGTTTTTTCAACCCTGTTTTAAATGTTGGTATACTAATAACAAAATATCTTGTTAAATGCTAGCTAGCTAGGCCTAAAATATTCCTTAAAAATAGTAATAAATTAATTTGTAGATTGGTTTAGATATAAACTATCTGGTTTGCTATGAGACAATAATATAATGTTGTGTATCTACTCAAGTTGCCAAAGCATTACTACAAAGTGTTTGAAGTGTATGGGCTGAACATTATTAATTAAAACTTATAAAGATTGGTTAAAGTGTCAAATACGGAGATTGGAAAGCGTGCCGGTGATTTCGCGTGAAATTCGCCGGCCAATCATACCTTACTTGCCGATAACACGAATATTATGTTGCCGGAACTAATCACGGTACTACAATGTTTTATTATATTTTGTGATTGTATGTAAAAAAAATTACACATGCCACGTTGATTGGTAGGAAATAATGGTTTGATAAAATTATTTATAACATTTGTTTACTGATATTAAATAATATCTCTCACAAGGCACACTTGCAATATTTACATAACATTTTATTTTGGACACTTCTTGAGAATATGCACGCCTGATATCACTTTACAAAATCCTCTAGTGCAATATCCCTCGCATTCTTATCTTTATAAATCCGGTGCTTAAAATTCCACAAAAACTCATTATTTTCATAACATTCCACAAATAAGTGTCTCCCGCACAACAATCTTTTAGTTGCCGCCATTTTGAATTGTCTACTTGCATTAGTAAAGTTGGAAGGTGACCAACTTTTTCAGTTGCAAGTGGACTTGCATGTTAGTAGCTTGCTTGTCTGTTTACACGCTGCAAGTTGTGCGCGCGCAGCCAAATTAGTGGACTTGCATTAGCCAACTAATATCGTGTCAACGGGCCTTAATGTCTACATGCTGTTACATGGGGGGGAGGGTGGGGTACATCAAAGTGTTACTAACACAGGTCTTATACTCAAATTCTAATGTTCAAAAATAATATTATTGTTCATGTGTTCAGCTTTGATAAACACACTTATAGATAACTTCCGAATATCTGTGGCGTTGAAAATACAAGCTTAGTACTTACTTTTTGTCTATTAATATTTCGAATGCGCTTAGGTATTATTGTCTGCCCAAGACTACAAAAGCCGAAGCACATTCTAAAACACAAATTTTCATGCGCATGACAGTGACAGGTTTATACTCACCACACTTGTTTAAACTTGTACAATCCACTAACCCCCTCACGTGCTTTTAGTTGAATAACAGCTATCAGTCGAAGTGGCCTTAATTTATAAGTATATTTGAGTTTGAGTATAATTTAGTTTCCTACTGCACATTCTTTTACATAGGCCATGAATAATCGTTTGTGTTTGTACAAAAACGAAAATAATTTCTTCAAAAAGAGGAGACATGTTCATTGCTTGCGTATAAAAAGCGAAATCCAGAAAAAAAAACAGTGGAAGAGTCTCAAAAAGATGTAGTGAAATGGAAAGAAGCAAAAGTACAGAATTTATCTCAAGGCAAGTTTGAGAGAGTCCATCAATAGTGTTATTTCTTCGTAGCAGCAGCATGTAATGAAAAGTAAAGCTTCAAATATCATTAATTATTTTCAAAAGGTAGGTGAATTAAAGCTTATACCTCTTCCCTTCTGATAAATGAGTGTGTATGTATATAAATGCAACTATTATACACCCGCTACGATGGCCGCATTGTCTAAATTGTCATTCTCTCAGTAGACTAGACGGCCGATGTTGGGGAGATGGGATTCGATTACCAATCAGATCTACTTAGGGTTGCTTCTCCTAAATGGTTTCCCGCTCTCCTTTTATGCAAACGCTGGTAGATTTTCTTTAAAATACTACCTTTTTAATATACATTTTGTAGGGTGGTACAGTCATATTGTAGTTAATCTAGTTATTTTTTTACTATATCTATCTAATGGAGTAGAAATGAGGAAGGTAGAATTTTAGAGGTAATCTACTCTCATTAACGTGGAGAGAGAATATAAAACTATTTAGGAAAATCCATTCTGAGTACACCCGATAGGTATTCGAACCCTGATCTCCACTTCATTGGCCATCTAGTCTTTTTAAAGAGTGAAGCCAGGATTCAGGATTGATGTTGGAACTAAACATGAGTCTAGTTATTGAAAAGTTAACCAAAGTAAAATTGTATATTAATCCAAAATATAATTTAGAAAAGTTGTATGCCTAGAATTGTTTGGATATGATAATATCAAAAAAAAGTGCACAATATTATAAATAATAATACTCTCTAAAATAATTTATAATTAGGATTTAAAATGGATTTTAAGAAGTATTAAATCTGAATCCCTCCTTTAGTATCACAAAATTTCCCTATAAAAAAATGGCATTCATTCTTGGTGAGAAAAGTTACGCAACAAAAGAGGGGGTGGGGGGGCTAGGCTAAATATATACATGGGGGAGGGGGGCTAAAAAGGTAAGAAAAAAGCGTTACGTGGTTTATGGACTATCCCTAACGCGCTAGTCGTGTTGAGCCAGACTGCCGAGTACGGGGAGATCGAGGTTCGAATCTCAGTCGGGTGAAATGGGGGTGGTTTTTCCTAAATGGTTTTCCACTCTCCTTTCCAGCAAATTCGGGTTCACTTCCTCTAAATTCACCCTTCCCCAATTTTTAATCCATTAGCGCAATTAGTACTTAAGTGTATAAACCGAACGGGTAGTAAGACGCGGAGCTAAATAATAAAAAATATAAAAGAACAAATGAAAATATTTGTGTGTATGTATATAAAGATCACCCAAACATGTTTCACTTTTCACAGGAAATGCCTCTTAGAAAATACAAAACTTTTTTTGCGGCCAAAACATATAATAATACTTTATTAGTTTTATTTTAAAAGTGTATTGATAATATCTATCAAAAGTGACAGCAATTGATCACGTGACTTAACGTATGGATTATGTTAAATTAGAACTAGTAACCTTTTTAGCTGTTAGATAAGGCCTTTTATAAGAAAATTTGAATTTACCATCATACACGTAACAGTGGTCACATGGTCTAAACTCGAAGGCTAAAAACTCGCTTTATAAACTAAATTGCCGTTGAATTGCTCGTTAATAACCTTTGAGTTGAATTCAATAGTTAAAATAAAGCTACCTTTTAATATATTTATAAAAATATAGTAAATATGTTTGTCAGCACCACCCGGAATCGACCGAGGGTCCTCTATACTGAAACTAAGGGCTCAAGACTAAAATAACGAATATGATTAAACTGTGTTTTTAAAACTCTGCTTTATAGTCCGATGCATACGAATACGGCTTGCCTGTAGAAACGTGACGCCATCCCTGCAGTCACAACCACTCACTCTCGTTACACGTGACATGACGTGACCTCACACGTCACACCTCATCCTCGCGGCACACGTGCGCTACAAGGAAACCACACTACAGTTTGTGGCATAGACATGCTCCAATAAACATAAAGAAAAAAGGATTCTCGTAAAGAAATATTATAAATTTTGTTGCTTACATGAAGGGTCCCTTTTTGCGACCAGGGCCACATTCAAGACATCATAAGGTTGTGTGGTGGGCCCCGATGATTATTTGTCAATCGACATTTTTATTTGGACATAGAATCATACAAAAACAGCATGTTTTTCAATAAAGTTCAAAAAGGAATGAGGCTACTACTGGTGAGAAAAGGAGGTTACATAGTGATGAGTTAGATACCTTGTACTAATCATAAGACATGTTAGGATAATCCAGTCTCGTAGATTACGGTGGACAGGCAGTGCTAATGGAAGAATCTAGAACCTTGTTAAGTGTTCAATGACTGGCAAACCCAATGGGAAGACCTAGACGATGATGGGAAGATAGCATTAGCCATTAGAAGGGACCTGAAAGAGATAGGATGTAATGAGATGGACTGGATAGAACTAGCTCAAGATAGGGATAGGGTTTAATGAGGTGGACTGTATAGAACTAGCTAGATAAGGTGTAATGAGGGGGAATGAATAGAACTACCTCAAGATAAGGATAGGGTGTAATGGAGTGGAATGGATATAACTAGCTCAAGAGAGGGAAAGGTGTAATGAGGTGGACTGGATAGAACTAACTCAAGTTAGAGATAGGGTGTAATGAGGTGGACTGTATAGAACCAACTCAAGCTATGGATATGGTGTGATGAGGCGGACTGGATAGAGTTAGCTCAAGTTAGGGATAGGTGGCATACTTTTTAAGTGCGGCAATGAACTTTCGAGTTCATAATGCCATAGAATAAATAAATACAAAAAGTAATTTTACTTTTAAAAGCTATGAATTTAATCATATGACAAATAGACCTACTCTTTCAGCTATTAGAAATTGGCTAATGAAATGCAGTGCCACGAATCACACTGAGCTTACACCTGAATTAACATTATACATTTGAGTGAAACATGTTTAACTTTTTAGATACATCGGATGAAAACTGCTTATGTTTTTTTAACTTCTTAATCGTTCTTCCTCCATAAAATCTACGGTGGATAGAAAGGACAACATCCAAACGGTTATTTTTATACTTTAATTATTTGACCAAAAGGCCTACTCTTTGACAATAACCATTTGGAAGTTGTCCTTTCTATCCACCCCAAATTTTAGGGAGGAGGAAAAATTAAGAAGTTATAAAATCATTAGTAGTTTTCATCCGATGTATCTAAAAAGTTACATATAACATATTTGATTACGGGCCAATCATCACTCAAATGGATGACACATGCTTTAAAGTCAGTGCGATCCGTGTGTGACGTTGTCACAGACATAAAGCAAACATGGACGATCTGGCTCACCTGATCTGGTCCCCTTTGACTGGGCTGGATCTCGACTTCATGAAACACGCGCACTCAACTCCACTCAACATCACGCGGCTTACTGACCGCCCGTGGCTCGAGGCCCGATTAGAGCAATACTCGGACAATTGAACATCAAGATGCGCTAACCCGTATGCGCCGACGGTTGTGTTCTAGTGAAACAAGACTCATCCACCGGCGCGTGATTTGAAATTATCACGAGAATAATCGAGACTTCTGTCGAAGCAACGTACACCCCTCTCCCTTCGTCCCAGTGTGATTCCCGCCGTTTGTGAACACGTGATTGACTTTGTACAGTATATAACGGCTGGACTGTGTAGTGATGTCACTCATTTCTCTGCACTCGATTAGGCGAGACACTTGTCTTAGATTTAGACGTAGGTTGTTGTTCGACGTTTTCTAAATTATGTTTGGGTCAAATTGTTCAAAATTTAAGTTTCGACTTTAAATATAAATCATGGTTACTAATAACTATATTTCTCTGAGACTGCAGGATTTGCCTGTCAGCCATTATGGTTTATGCGCTAGCTTTGTTTCTTTGTACTTAACGTTGTGTCCGCCTCACGGACGGGTTGGAACTTTAGCATGTCGCCATCTTGGGGCGCTAATGGAACTTTAGTATGTCGCCATCTTGGGGCGCTAATTATTTCTGTTTAATGTGTAACTTATTTAAAATAGTTGTTCTGCTTGCTAAAAGTTAAAGATTTGTTATGATTGTAATTTTTTTTAAGTTGTTACTCAACTCGGGGGGCGCGAGCCCGTGCACCCAGCACATTGGTCATTATAATAATAATAATAATTAGATTGAACTAATTTGATTAGGATCTATTGTAACAGGTTAGGTTTAGGTAATTCATTTATTGCTTTTCTCTGTTGCGCCTTACAATGGCAGTCTATTATAAAACTTCATACTTATGTCAATGTAGTGTCGACATCGCCAGGTCGTGTAGACCTATACATATTACTTGTATTTAACTTTCTTGCTAGGTTAGTCGCCTTCTGCGAGGGTCAATTTAATTATGTCTATGTTGGTATTAATCATTCTGTTTTCTCTTAAAGACTTGGGGTCTTGCCCCTTTATTTATTGTTTACTTCGGCCCTTATCGGCCAGTCACTCGACTTTCCTAGAGTGCCTCGCTCTCGTATGTCTGCTAGTTGTTTGTAAAATAAAATAAACTCTCTTGTAACTAACCTTCCTTTTATTTATAGCAATAAGAACCTATCAAATCAAAGGGGGGGTTACACGTGGAACTGCATCTCATCGGTATTTTCTCATAGACGGGAAAGTACGATGATACTCCTGCTCGTAGACAATCTTCAAACTGGGCATCAACAAGTAGATATATATTTTTTTATTTTATGATATTCATGGTTGAAAACAATGCAATGCAATAAGAGAGAGGTATTACACTTCTACGCTAAAATGAAGTTGATGGTCACACTGTATGCGATGTTCAGTCCCAATTTTAGCAGGAAGAGCACCCGCTTAGGTGGCCGCATGGTCTAAGGTGATACTCTCGCAATAGATTAAACTGCCGATGACGAGAGGAGATCGTGGTTCAATCCTGGTAGGGTGGTGTTTCCTAAATGGTTTATCACTCTCTCCACGCAAATGCGCAAATTCAACCTTCCACATCCATAGCATAATTAGTACATAAGCAAGACGTGGTGCGGGAAAAAAGAAAAGAAAAAAGGACGAGCCTTGTATGGCAGCTAGACAAATTACTGCAACAAAGCTTAGCTACTTCGGTTATTCAGTTTCTGTGATAGGTTAATTTCGCCTTTGACATGGAAACTACCAACAGTGGAAGTAAAGAAGTTCATTGATGAGCCCATGCAAGTTCCACAGTGGCCCTGTCATGGCCACTCTGTAGAGGTGTGTGGAACAAGTCACAGAGGCAGCGAGCAGGCTGTATGCACACACATGAGAGGGTTATATCAGCGGCCAAGAAGCATGTCCAAGAACGAATCAAAGCAAGACTTGATCAAACTTGTTGTTTGAATATTTTTTAAACTGATGTAACTACTTTCTCAGGTTTTTTTTATGATTACAAGGTTATGTTAAAATAAAAAAGTGACTCCTATAACCTTTAGGTTTGTTTTAATATTCGTTGAGTGTTGGACATCGCCTAGCGAGTATTATGAGTGTAATGTGCTTTTTAATCAAACGTAGATTTACAAAGCTAAATGTTGTCCATTCAATAAATAATAATAGCAGATTTGATATTTTTAAAACCACTCACCAAGACATTTACAAAAACTAATTTTCAACGCCCCAAAATGACACGCCCTATGATTGCATTACGCGCGGCAATCCAAACGCACTCCTTAGCTGCCACGAGGGTATCTCGTATTATTACATATTCTGAACCCTCCCACAGTTCGTGACATGATTTATTGTTCCAGCCTCCAGTCGTTGAACCGAGGTACGAGCTATGTAGCAGAGCTGTGCGTACACGCTCTGTGGTATGTGGAGTAGAGTGTATTGAGGTGGGCCAGGGATATACCGCTCATTCCTTGTTCAGATACCCGCCTCGGTGGCGTAGTTAGCTAACGTGCTAGTTTATTGTTGAGCTAGACTGCCGGAGAGGTTCGAATCTCGCTCGGGTGAACTGGGGGTGGTTTTTCCTAAATGGTTTTCCACTCTCCCTCCATGCAAGTGCAAGTACACTTACTTTTAAAATTCAACCTTCCACACTAGCGTAATTAGAACATCTAGGCGTACAACCCGAACGGATAGTAAAACGCTGTGTTAAAAAATAAATAACATTGCGAATATGTGAAATGTTATGACTGGTAGTAAAAAGAAGTTTTTATTTCCTAAAAGGTTGTTCCTTCCTACCAGATGCACACTATGTATTTAATCATGTTCGTAGCTCATCAAATTCTCTATACCAAATTTTTGTAAAAATGTTGAGCCTTACCGGAGAAGTTTGGGCTCTCATGGACCAGAAGGAATCCACGATATAATCTTCTCATTCCATTTTGCGGTATTTATATGACGTCAGCTCACCACGAATCCCCGCCGAGGATCTCAAAAACTGCACTCATGCTCTTGACGTGAAGCACGTGCGCCAGGGTCTTTAGCAACTTTTACAACTCGTGTTTGCGCGGCCAACTGGAAGCTGTTTTTTCTGTCGCAATCTCGGCGATCTATCTCTTTGTTATTTACTGTCTTCTCGTGCCACAACTTGATGGCCCGTACAATGTCAGGATTCTTCCAGCCAGCTAGTGGTCGGTCCCCGTGTTCTTTCTGGGAATCACTGGCTTGTTCAAAGGGTCCTGTGTCAACGATCTGTACAGTAGTACGTGATAGGAACAGGGGAATAAGTTTTTGATTCGTGGTTTTATTGTTTATAGAGAGACTTGTTCAGTTTGGGAAATGTTATGGAACAATGAAAATCCATTAGGGGGCGAGGGAATCGTATAATTTAATCGTGAAAGGTACTTTTTTTTAGCGCCGCCCGGTAAGAAGCTATACGCTTATATACTAATTACGATAATGTGTTAGAGATGCGGAAATATACCCTCATATGCGGGGAGAGGGAGAGGGAACTAGATAGAAAGAGAGAGAGAGAGAGTGGAAAACCATTTAGGGAAAAGCACCTTTATTACTCCCGATCGAGATTCGAACCCAGTATTCGGCAGTATATTATATTGCGAGAGTGACTTGACACCTTAAGAGTTTAAACCATGCGGCCACCGAAGCGGATGCACAGAGTCTTACTACCCGTCAGGGCTGACCATATTTAACTACAATAATGAGCTAGGGTGGAGAAAGGTAGAATTTAAAATAAAATATCCGCACTTGCATTGAGTAATGTTTAAAAATCATTTTGAAAAAGAACTCTCATGACACCCGGCTGGAGCAAAAACTCCAATTTTCTCTTTAAGATAAAATCCAATCTGTTGAATAAATTCCAATTTTCTCTTTAAGATCAAATCCAATCTGTTGTATAATAGTCTAAAGTTTAAATAGACCGTGCGAACACCTAAATACGGGTCAGGTGATAGTGGTACCGTCAATTTTCGATGGTCCAGACGTTCCGTATAATTCCTTTTCCATTGCAACGATCTGAGTGAAATCAGAAGGAAATGACATGTAAAATCTGAAAATCCTTGTAACACAACGTCCTGGATTTGAAGAAGCCAATAAAACGTACATTCAAGAATAGATTAGAAAGAATGATCAATGCGAGGGAGGCTACATGGTAAAACAACGATCGCAATTTTTTTTAAACTACTAGCAAACACTTGGTCATTTTTATCAATTTCTAATAATACCTACATAATAAATGTTTATATTTATGAAATAATTCTACGTTCTTGCATCCTTCAGGGAGAGAAAGTATTGTGATCGTAAAAAAAAATCAAACTAGAGATTTTGATGGGTGTCGATGTTTAATTACCCTCTTGAACGTGAAAAAGTATTTTTTGCTATTCCTTTTGTCTGTTACCGTGACTAGAGCCGGAACTATTTTACTAAAAATCCGTAGCACAAGTTCCTTCGGAGGGCAAGTAAAACAGTCTGTCCCATTGTCGATTGTGGCACGTTAAATAATCCTGGAAGGTATGTTAAATAGCTTTCCGGGTAAAATTGATAAGCCCTTCCGCTCTCGCTCATAGACATTCTTGTAGGCTTATATATCATCACTGGTTCAGAAAGTGCACGTAAAATATTTCATATGAATACATATAAATAGAGGGAGGAGTTGAATCCTCAAAACAACCCCCCACCCCTCGCTACGGTTCTGTCTCCTGATACTAAAACAGTACAGAGTGACGGTGAGTCGTGAATGGCCGGCCGAGCCAGCGAGTCTACCGAGAGGTGATGGCGAGTCGTTGACCTGTAAAACAAGGACTCGTAGCGAAGGCCGTCAAACTGCCTGCCTTCGTGCTTTGCCCCTCCCTCCTCTTGCCAATCCATCTGTCTCCCTGCAGATATCATAGTCCCTACCTCCCTACCCCCCCCCCC
>CABFWO010002485.1:108871-120041 GCA_902155825.1 Timema genevievae
CCCCCCCTTTCCTCTTAATTCTATCGAGCATTCTTCACACGCTTAGGAGACCTCATCAAAAATTTTTGGAAGCTTCCGGGAGAGCCTGTGTCGACCTTCAAAACACCCGATGGATTTGATGACAAACTTAACTTTAGCGTGACTAATTGTATTACGGTGGGGACGTAGGAAACGCGAGTTAAGGGCAGTGTTTTTGCAGGTTTTATATATCAAAACTATTGTGGCCAAAATAAATCAAATATTTCTCCAGTAGAAACATAGAGTTTAATTTTGTTCTCATATTGAAAGCAACAGTTGTTGAGTATCTGTCATGAGCATATCGGCATTAGATGACAAGATTTTTAAATGAAGAGAAAAAGTTGTAATTAAATTCCAGGACACCCTTGACAGATATTCAACAACTGTTGATATCACCACTTGAAGAAAATTAAATTCTATGTTTGTAATAAAGGAAAATTTGATTTATTTAGACCAACAAAATGTTTTGATTAAGAAACTGCGTTCCCTAGATCCCCACCTTAAGGGGGCCGTCTACTAGAGCTATGAGACTCATTGCAGACGTCCAGAAATCGCGCGTTATTTTATTTATTCTTGTTATTAGTTCGTATTACTAGCCGTTCAGGTTATACGCATACATAATATTTAATTTAATGGGGTTGGGATGAGGAAGGAAGTATTTTAGAGGTAATCTGCCCGCATTTGCGTGGAAGGAGAGTGGGAAATAATTTAGGAACCCGCTCCGGTAGCCGCGTGGACTAATGCGCTACTATTGTAGTAGACTAGACTGCCGATGATGGGGAGATCGAGATTCGAATCTGAGTCGGGTGTACTGATGGTGGTTTTCCCAAATTGGTTTTACACTTCGCCTCAGGACCCGATGTTCATGGATTCAAATCCGGCCGGGGTCAATGGATTTTCTTGAGCGATAAAAATCTGTAGCACTACTTCCTTCGGAGGGTAAGTAAACCGTCGATCGCATGTCGAGTGTAAGATGTAAAAGCACCCTAGAAGGTATGTGAAAATTTCTTTCCCAGCAAAATTGGTAGAACCTTTCGCGTTTGCTCATAGAAATTCTTGTGTGTTGATATAATCAGTCGGTACAGAAAGTGCACTTTAAATACCTCCATTGAATTAAATTAAAAATAACCCTTAAATAAGCAGGTGGGGGAAACAATCGAAAGCTTCATGTCGTTACTATGAAAAGTATTTACATCGAAACCGGAGTCACAAGGACACTTGATTCAGTGATATTAAACCTTCAAAAAGATACCGCTCTTTCTTTTAATTGCGGTGGCTCTATTTACTTAAATGATACGGATCATTTTATTTCTAAATGCACGACAATTCTACCACATGGTATGCGCATTTTTGGTGTTGACTCTAATATGTCATTATTTATTTGTCAAGTCTCGAAGAATCTCGTCATGTAAAATTAAAAGGAATGTCTTCCTCGGCTATTGTTTCGCAAGGTAAAGTGTATGACGGCGGCATTGTCAAACTTTTTAAGAAAGGAGCCGTTTCTTTAAAGGGTAATAATTAGGAACCGGATTTTGCCTGTTTGCCTTTTCTTTTCCTGGATCGTAAAACATAGGAAGTTTATATATATGTATATGTTTTCTTTTTGTTACGGGTACAATAAATTAATTTTATAATGCTTATAACTGCCTATTCTATTGGTTTTTGCCTTTTTAATAAATAAGCGCTCGGCTTTGGCCTCTTTTTAATACATTTTGACCCGCCTCGGTGGCTTAGTTAGCTAACGCGCTAGTTTCATGTTGAGCTAGACTGCCGAGGATGGGGAGATCGAGGTTCGAATCTCGGTCTGGTGAACTAGTGGTGGTTTTCCCTAAATGGTTTACCACCCTCCAAGCAAATGCGGGTTAACTTTTTCTAAATTCAACCTTCCCAATTCCTGATCCACTAGCGTAATTAGTACTTAAGCGTACACCCCGAATGGGTAGTAAGACACGGTACTAAAGAAAAAAATACTTTATGTATTTTATGCTGAACGAGAGAGCCCGGTTTATTAAAAGTATGGCTACACGGAGCCGACCTGCACCGCACCGCATTTTCTAACAATTTTTATATTCATTGTAGACTGAGTTCTATTACAAAATAAGTTTGTATTTTTATTTTTACTTGCATAGGTTTTCACATATTTTCATAAAAATAAGTTAGCTATTAATTACGAAGAATAAAGTTTTAAGTTAGCTAATAATTAAGAAGAAGAATGTTTGTTGTTCAATAAGTTGATGTATATAATATTGTTTATCTTGTACGTAATGTTGGAAACAATGACTAGAGCGTCACACATGCAACGGCTGTGAAATAAATGGCTATCGCTGTTTCGCCCATCCCTACAGTGCTTAGTGGTTAGCATGAAAACAAAGTTCGGAAGCTCCCTAACATTTTATTTACGGTGGTAGGTGGCTACACGGTCCGCACCGCACCGCAAAAGTGCGGAGCAATGCTCTCTCGACGATTCGTTCACGCCGGTGCGGTGTGGTGCGATGCGGACTCGTGTAGCCACTTGCATTTAAAAACATGGATACCATTCCACCGGAAAAATGCGGTGCGGTGCGGCTCCGTGTGGCCGGCCCTTGAGCCGCGTTGACACGTCACGAGTATACTCCATTCACGGTAGGAATTACTCTCTGAAAGGTCTTTTTTCCTACCAAAATCCTACTATATAATAGCTTTCTGGTAGGGAAAAAAGGCCTTTCAGAAAACAATTCCTACGCTGAACAGACTTTAAGCTCGGACCGAGCGCACTCTGATGCTCATTCGGACACTACTCGTGTCGTGTGAACATGTAATCCAAGTCCGCTTGGACGGCAGTCATCCGAGCCGAGTGACTCGGACCGTGCTCATCTTTTCGAGTCAGCTTGGATACGAGTAGCATTCCAAAAATGGCGGCGGAACGCGGAACGGTGAAAGGAGCTCGCGCTAGAAGGTGAACTGAGCGGTAAACCGTCCGATTTGTGGAACTTCCCGAAGCCGAAGAGGTGTTATGGAACATGAAGTTGTCTGATTACAAGAACAAGGACGCACGAAGCTCAGCTATAGTCCGAATATTCCGGACGTGTCTGTTCTAGACATTAACATGAAGTAATTTCAACCTTGCAGGTAAGAGATATTCAAACTGTTCACTGGTTAATCTGACACGGTTTTTATAGCTGTCTTTGTCTTCTTCCTCAACCTCAAGAAGAAAATTAACAAATGCACCTAATTCTTCGCGCCTGAGAACCCATTAACGAGTCAAAAGTTTTCTTCTTAACTTCATGCGAGCGATATTTTATGAAATTTTAGTTCCTTTATTAACATATACGTGACAGTTCTGATACCCTTCAATACAAGATCGGCCATCTTTATAACTATCCGAGTAGCAAGACGTGGAAACCATCTGAGAAGTTGCTCTACGAGTGCGCTCGGTCCGAAAGTTGCAAACAATATTTTAGTAAACGTTAAAGATAATAATATATATACTCCATTCACGGTATGAATTACTCTCTGAAAGGTCTTTTTTCCTACCAATATCCTACTATATAATAGATTTCTGGTGGGGAAAAAGGCCTTTCAGAAAACAATTCCTACGATGAACAGACTTTATTTATATAGGTCCTATAGAAATGTTGTATTTACTAAACTGATTGCTCTCTCATAATCAACTTTTTTTTCTGATAACTTACTAGGTTAGGTCGAGTTAAAAGTAATAATATAAGCCCAGTTTCATAGTCAAACTTAGTACGCCTCAAGTGTGGTGGTATACCAAATACAGAACGACACCTACATAAACTTGAATGGAATGGGCCACTTTCACATATGAAACACATAGCGCCACACTTGAGGAGCACTAAGTCTAACTATGAAACTGGGCCTTTAATGTCTGAACACTTTATTGCACCCTTCCTCAAATAATTACCTCCCTTCCCCCCCTTTTCGGGGGTCGTGCCCCACAGTTTGAAAACCGCTGACTTAACGTATGAATATATGAAAGTAGTTTTGAGTATATTATATAAATTTTTTAAAAAATTGTCCCTTCCTATCTGAATCTGAGCGCTTCTTCTCACCCCGATCCCACTATAACCGCCAGAGGCCTCACATGCAAACATGTGAATGCACTGTTATGTTGAGCTGGCCAGTTCCTCGAGTGTCATCTCGGCTTGAAGATCACCTGGCCACGCAACGTGACACCGCGCATGCGCTTCCTGATTCGGCCTTCTCGCGACTTTGAGTGACCCCTTTTGAACAATTTTTTTTAAAAATGTTAGTTCGTTTGCGGTTTTGTAAAACTAACAGTTTTTTTATTAGCAAATTCTTTTTTTTTATTCGTGGTTGGCGTTTTTATGTTTCACAAGGATGCGAACTTTAAAATGAGAAACCGGAACACTTGACTGACGCCGCTTTTCTCGTGTCCAACAATGCGAGTTTAAATGTATTGATTTTGTTTTGTTTTTTCCCCGTGTCTTACTATCCGTTCGGGCTGGACGCATATGTACTGATTACACCAATTTATACCCAAAAACTTTCTTTTATTTTAGAAAATTTTGGTTGAAAACCGTAAAATTGGGGAAATGAAATAGGTACCGGTAATAGTTTTGATATATTATCTGCGCCAGAGCTAATTGGATATTTTTTAATTGTAAACTATCACCAACAAGTTTGTTTTTTATGTTGTTGTTTATAGTGTATCGCATTCTTACCACCCGTCGGGGTTTACCGCATGCTTAAAGTATGTAAAAGGTAGAATTTAGAGAAAGTGCATCTGTATTTACGTGGAACGAGAGTGGGAAACTCTCTAGGGAAAAAAGCCGGCCGAGATACGGACCCCGACATACCCGTCACAGGCCGACCAGACAAGAAGAGACTGAGGTCTTTGCTAGCGTGCTCACAGGATTTTTTAAAATTAGGGTGGGAGTGTAGGAAACGTGAGCTAGGGGAAGTGTTTTTGCAGTTTTTAAAGCAAAACTTTTTTTTGTTAAAATAAATAAAATATTACTCCGATATAAACAAAGAGCTTAAATGTTCTTCACATGATATCAACAGTTATTGAATATCTATCATGAGCAGGACCCAAAAGTTGATGCACTTAAAAACCCAAAAATGCTCTAATAAAATTGTGTATTAGTTCTCTAAAAAAAATCTCGTGGAAACAAAAATATGCACTTAAAAACTTAGTTTTTATATTCTCAAAATACCAAAAATCCTCTTCAAAAATCAAATAATACACTTAAAATCCAATTATTCTTCTCCGTTTATGGTAATGGCTGTAGAATACTGCGAGGGAAGAAATAAATAATAAATTTTATGTCCAATACACCGTTTAAAAAACTTACTTATTAAGTTATTGTTCTGTCAGAAAACATTAGACTATGCTCATTGTTTCATGTCGACTAAAAATTATACTAAAAAACGAATGCTCCCAAGTAAATAGAAATAATAAATTGGTGCATTAAAAAAATACTCGTGTTTTACGATTATTATGTAATGATTCTCAAAATGACAGAAAATGTAAGAGTAAAAACAGGACAAGATGTCCCTAAAATTCCCCCAAAAAATGATACTAAACTAAATAAACTGTAAAATCCATGTCATATTTTTAATATTAGGTTGTCATTAAATGTGTTTATTTACAAGTTTTCATTGCGTTCAACTTCACAGAAAAAAGATACCTACTTTATCAACTTCCGGTCCTTGGTCATGAGCATAGCGGGATTGGATGAGAAACATTTTAAACGGAGAGAAAAAGTTGTCATTAAAATTTCAGGACATTCCTAACATATTCTCAACGACTGTTGAGGTCACCACGTGAAGAAAATTAAACTTTGTTTTTCTAGTGGAGAAATGTTTGATTTATTTTTGGCCACTAAAAGGTTTTGATGGAAAAACTGCAAAAACATGTCCCTTTTCTCGCGTTTTCTACACCTTTAAGGCATTTAATCAAAAGCGACGCTCGAGCTGAGTACTAGCTTCACCCCTCTTACACCTCACCACATGAAGAGCGCGAGTCCCCTGAACAGTTCATACACCGCGAACCAAGCGCTATTACTTTCATCAAACTAGCGGGTAAAGCCTCTCTGGTTGGGTGGCGAAATGATGAAAGAAAGCGCATTACTGAATTCCATCGCCATACAGGGCGAAACCAGGTCACGATCCGGCAACACCGGAGGGCCAAATGTTACCACCGCATGAAGGGGCAACGTCGCGCCCACATCGTCAAAACAAGTGATTGGAAAGGAACAATATATATATAATTACAGGTAGGGTCTTCGGTAACGCTTTTTTCTCACTGATAATAATCATTACTCTACTATCAGATAGCGATCGAAAAAAATCCAACTTCTGAAACCCTAGCTTAATCTGTAGTTCGACTATTTACATAGATAAGTGTTATGAGTTTGATTTCCGGCAAGGTCAGAAACGTATCATGGGTGGTCGTTGACCAAAGACCTGGGTCTTGCTTCTCTGACCAAGTAGACCTCAAATAGGCCTATTAGTCTAAAGTCTAGACTCTAGATTGTAAGCGATGTGCTGATACAACCGGTGTTCATAAAGTGCATATTAAATACCACAAATACAGATTATTTATTTTTATTTTTAGCACCGCGTCCTACTACCTGTTCAGGCTATACGCATATATACTAATTACGCTAGTGAGCTATGGACAAGTAGGGTTGAATTTAGAAGAAGTGTATCCGCATTTGTATGGATGGGGAATTGAAAACCATTTAAGGAAAAACCTCAGTACATCCGTTCGGGATTATAACCCTGATCTCCCTATCATTGGCAGTCTAGTCTATTGCGAAAGTGATACCATGGACCATACCGCCACCGAAGCAGGTAAGAATTGAGTTATTATTTTTAACCAAAGAGAAATATTTTATTCACCGATGTAAACTACTATCATACAAAAATCAGGGTTTCCATGAATGTAAACAAAAAATTACTGTACAGATGAGCGAGCCACTTTGCACAAGCCAGAAAAAGCTGGAAATTCGCTAGGAAAAATCGGGGGTTTGCTGGAAGCTTAAATTTTTACCGACATCCTGAACCCCTAGCCTTTAAAATGAATGATGTGTGTTGAAATTCGTAAAGCCCTTTTCTCGTAGTTCCATTTACCGGAAATGGACTTATCAAATCATATAATGTAGACTTGACCAAAAAGAGCAACCAAATATTTCACTCTCAGATCCAGTGACAGGGATGAGTTGTACAATCTGGGTCTTGTTGTCCCTTAAATAATAAAAAAAAAAGTATCGTAATACAATGTACATGTGCAATATCTAAACACATTTTAGCACAAATCGTAGACATTAATTTAACCTAGCTCAGCAGACCTGACAATAAACACCCTAACTTATTGCAAACAAATGTGTAATGTCTAATTAAACGTCAAAATTGAATGAGGGCTGAGATTTGATAGCTACAGTAGCTACATGGCTTCTTTGGTGCTGACTGACAGCTCATAGCTGACTTCTGACAGTTGCTAAACACATGTTTTGCAGATCATATGGTTCGGCGTAGGGATACATAATTTGGTCTAGTAACTTTTCAGAGCTGTCATCTGTCAGCTGTGAGCTGTCAGTCAGCACCAAAGAAGCCATGGGGCTACTGTAGCTGATCGAGCGTACAAAGTTTCTTACCGACGAATATCTCTATGCCGTGTTTCTTTGGATTATTATAAGTCGCAAAAAACTGTTTTCACAAACTGACAATAAAGCTTAAAAAAGTAATTTAAAAAATATATCTAGGTGACAGGATGAACAAAAACATAAATATCAAAATATTTTAGGCCCAGCCCGGGAAAGGAACAGGTTTTCCTTGACTTGCAGTCGGCTTCCCTTTACACACAGCTGAGAGGATCGGCCATGCGATTTGTTCAGACCAGTTGTCTTCTGATTTTGATGTGTACTTCCTCTTGTTTTAATCTTAGCGAAACATTGTTTCTTGTCGAAACACAGGTAATCCGCATTTGTCGACAAAAACAAGATCACCGGTTTCTGGAACTTTCTCCTAAAAGAAAGAAAGCTGAAGGACAAGAACGTTTGCGTGTTCGCTGTCCACCAATTAAGATGCCACAAGACAAAGCCCATTTGTATTTGTTCAGTTCATCTTAGAATCACGACTATACCAGAACAACACGAGAAAAACAAATTTTCTCAAAACAGTGACCCGCAGAGGTAGCCGACACCGGTGATCACACGCTCCAAAGTGTCAGTCTAGCACAAGACTGGATCGAGATTCGAATTTCAGCCGGGTGCAATTCGGGTGGTTTTTCAAATGTGATTCATCACTGTGGTTTTCGCATCTACTCTCAATTTTAATGCTGGAACGTTTCTTCTTGACTTCCTTTCTCTTCCCTACTCCTTAGATTGAGCCGCTAATAACTATGATGTTAAACCCAATGATGGAATGAAAAACTGTGGCCAAGTATTCTAAGGCGCTAGACTAGCATTGTACTTGGTCACTGTTGACAGAGAAGTAGGAATTATAGTTCCGGCCAAGTACACTGGGTTAGCATTTTTCCACACTTGATTTTCACTTAAGTTTTCCCATCCTCTCTCTATGCCATTGTAAGCGCACTCCCTGTAAGTCACATCCTCCTCATCTCCATTCCCTTAGTTTTAGTAATAAACAACCCTTTTATTCTTGTTCAAACACATAACACATATCAGTGGCGTGTGGTCAATTCTGGACAAAGGGAAGCAATGAGACTACAATAAAGTGGGGGTCTGATGAACCCTAGTTTAATTAGAAGCTCACACTGGTCTTTTTTTTTAGTTAAAAGTATCGTGGGGAATAAAGGAAGGGGGGGACAGAAACGATGCATGAAATAAAACAAAATAATTGGTGATCTTAGAAATATTACTCAATAATTAAATTATATATATATATATAAACAATAATTTTAGTTCTAACTCAAAAATAATAATAATGGTCAATGTACGATTGCCGAAGTTTTCTCTTAGATTGTGGCCTGCAAATGAGTATGACCTTTGACCTGCTCTATAATAGCTTTGAATCCGGATTTATTCTACACGCCATTATCATTAGTAAATAGTAAGATCAGCTATATAATTATCCGCCATTCCGACACACCTATACACTTTCATAGAATTGAGTATTGAAACGTCAAAGTATTTTTATATAGTTTGCTTGAAGATGGAGAGGGTCTGCCTTTTTCAATTATTTTATTTTTCTCTTCAAAAAACCGGGACTAAAAACTATGCTTAAACAAATTACTTATGAATGTTGACACAGCAGCTCTCCTCTTCCACTGCTGCACTCGGCATTCTACTACTGTACACAAAGAAACAAACCGCTTCCTTTGAAGGATCAAACAAGCGCCAATATTTTGTAAAATAAAACTAAACTTACAGTAAATTGGTGATAAATACATCATTTTGTAATAGAGTGACCATAATTATATCTAGAAACAATAAATATAGCTAAAAACAACCTAAAAAATAAGATTTTAACAGTATCAAACGTACGAATACACACCAATCACGATTGTAAACTCATGTGCTATACTCAGTGATCTCTCTATAATATAACTGGATGGACATATACATACACATTGCCAAGGACAAAAGCGTGACATTCAAGTTTATCGTCTGCTACACTGTGGGGGGACAGATTTAACGGTTTCTTTCAATGTTCTCATGCGAAAACATGTCTCTGATGAATAAAAGTGTTAGTGTTTGAAAATAGTGAAGTATTATACCACAATTTCCTGAAGAAATATTTGCATTAAAAGATATACAGTTCAGTTTTAAAGGTAATGCTGTACAAATACGAATACAATCTTTAACATATTTAAATTTGTAGTTATAATCAATGTTGTTTACAGTCTGCCAAGACTACACTAACATTTAAAGTTAGTTATTAGCTTGTATATTGCTTTCATAAATCATATTATATTGAAAGTTAGATAAATATAATGAATAAAGTATCTTAAAACTTGATTACATTTGTTTGAATGACAAACTTTGTGTAGTTGCCATACATTCAAACTATAACTTAGATTATAGGCTTGTAGAAAGTATTATTATATTACAGTTTTTTTTAAAAAAGTTGGCTCATATCTTGTATATTGCTTTCAGAAACCATATTTTGTTGAAAGTTTGATAACTATAATGAAACAAGCTAGCTAAAAACTGTATTATATTTGTTTGAAGGACATACTTGGTGTAGAAGTCTTACGTTCAAATGATAATTTAGGTTATAGGCTTGTAGGAAGTACGGTATCTACTAAACCCTGATTTTAGTAAGAATCCCAATCTGTAAGGCTTTATTTCGTACCAGAATACTATCATAAATATAATATTTTGGTTGGATAAACGGCCATTTAGAACGGAAGTAGAAATTTCCTTCTGGAAGGTCTTTTATCCTATCTAAACACAATTATAGGGTAGGATTCTGGTACGAGATAAATCCTTACAAGCGAGCTTCCTTAAAAAATCATCGTATATATTAGGCTACATCAACTTATTTAAAGGAAAAAACTAACCAGTTTCGAACTTTGTTATGTTCTTCAAAGCATTTACTAACATATTTATTTCATTTAACTAATCAAACATTGATTTATCTCATATATTCAATCAAATTAATGAACGATGTCAAAAATGCCACATTGCCTTGTATGGGTGTAAGAGAGAAAGAGATACCTGAAAGTTTTCCTCTCTCTAAGACAATGGAATGCAGACGACAGACAGCTCGAAAATTTCAGCCACAGATGTCCGTCAATCCAGTTATATTATAGAGATCAATGGCTATACTCGCCTAGGGAAACGCTGCTTCCCTTTCCCCGATGAGGGCTGGACAGACCCAGAAACAAAAGATTGGCGGAATAAAGAGTGAGCGAGAGCAGCTGGCTGGCCGGTCAGTCTGAGAAAGAACTGCTTGTTCTAAGAAATAAAAGCTAGTGCCACCTAAACTCAGTAGGCTTATTGTTGGAGAGGTTTCTACTTGTAATAATTTGTTTTAACTTTATTTTCCTCTTATGTTCTTTATTCCCTTTTTAATTCTAGGGAAGCACTGCTTTCCTTGCTTCCATTGATTAAACGCCACTAACACATATTTAGGAAGTCATCGATCCGCAGCGTTGCACACGGACAAAGTTATCAAACACCTTTATTTAGGTTTGCAGGTGATGGGGACAACCTAG
>CABFWO010002486.1:0-17844 GCA_902155825.1 Timema genevievae
GCCTTCTCTAATTCCATCCTCGGGCGTAGCTAGGCAAACTATTCTGCAGTCATGTGAGGAGGTATAACATACCGCGCGGGGGTGAGGCTGTAAGTTGCTACCTTTCAATCTCGACGGAGGGTACCTCCAGTAGACCTCACTGATGAAATTATTGTGGGTACATAGAGATGTGAGACCTAAAATTTCCCCTATATTTTTCCGGAAAATTTACTATAAAGGAAAATATTCAATTATTATTTCTGTAAAATATTTTCAACTGATTAAATGGAACTAATGTAATCAAGATATAGATCAATGTCAACGTTTATACTTAATATTAATTTCTCCCAAGTGCGTTAACACAATAAACATCAACAAACGAGCTACGGTGGCCACATGGTCTAACGCGTTATTCTCTCAGTAGACTAGACTGCTGATGACATAGAGATTGGGGTTCGATCCCAGTTGGTTGCACTAAGGGAGGTTTTTCCTAAATAGCTTACCACAGCATTCAAATACGGCTGTAATTTCTCTAAATTCAACCTTCCTCATACATAACACATTAGCGTAATTAGTACATAGCATAGGCTTATAGCCCGAACGGGTAGTAATAAGTGATGCTAAGAAAATAGTCCAGAAACAAACGAATGCGAGCCTTTGTAGACCCGCTATGTTCATAAATCATACTTAAATTTTTTTATTGTCAATACAATAAATTAACTAAAATAATTCTAAGGTTGGCTCGAAATTTGTCTCCCCCCTATCCACCGCGTTTCCTACATACCCCTCTCCTACGCCCGTACCCATTATCCCTTCTTATAACCCAATCATCTCTTAACACACTATATTTTGAAGTATTATAGTATCTAGGTGCCACCTTTACAATTTAACCCCTCCACCACACGCCGCCCCTGCAGAATAATTTCCTATTCAAAATTTCTCGGAAAATTTTTAATCTCTAGGTACAGGTCACATAAGTATAGTATGTTTCTTTTAGGAAAAACAATATCCAAAAATGACAAAAATTACAAAAAATACTTTCTTATATTCGTACATCGCTTCTAATCATTTCCAGCTAACAAATTTGACACATACTGTAATACCAATAAATTGACACTTAAACTATAATAAATTAAAAGGCTATTAATGCAGATCACCAATAATATACGTTTGTCTTTTTAAAATTCAACACCACCATAAATTTAATATAATTCAAGCTTAGTTTAACAAGATGTTAACTTCGTATTTATACAGCCACCATGTTGGTAAAACTCAATAGAAAATCGTATAAGAGAATTAATCATTAGTTTAACTTCACCTTGCAAACAAAGAAAGGTTGTCATTTCAACGCGAGCGTGAAAGCCTTCATTCGAAGTTTGTTTATTGGTACTTGACTTACAAACCTCCGAGTTCCTCTCTAGTGTCGGTCATGTTGAAAGAGGAGAGATATCTTGTTGTTTGGACCAACATGATCTCCCCTTTCCCTTCTCTTTCCCCGAAGGGAAGTTCCTGTGTCGGTTGCGCCACCACAACCCTCGACTAATTAACTACCTAATAAACTAGGAAACCGAGTGAATCTGCCGATGAATTACCTCAGGAGGAAGACTACGATGTACACTTGGCTTGAATAAAATATGGTCCCTTTGAGATGCAGACCTTGCTCATTAAGTATCTCGAGCTTATGTTCTGAGTGTAACCTCAACCACTTTCCCCTGAAACTTGTAACAGCTAGTATGTTTACATCTTATTCAAATGCCAGTTCTGAAACTTCTGAAACTTGTAACAGCTAGTATGTTTACATCTTATTCAAATGCCAGTTTGACCGTTATGAATATTAGATAATACTTTTTTTTTGTGCGTATGTGAATAGTAATATTTCTAGTTTAAGCTATGAGAAATTTATAGTAACTTATTTAAAGATAGCTGAAAAATGACACCTATCCACGGGAATCTAAAACACTGTAATTAAAGCAGTCTATCTATACCTACTGAAAATGTAATCGTGTTATATTAATTATGATATCTAATATAATAATATATAGTTAAGCTGAATAAGTAGTATTAACTCATTCATATTTGGTAGATGATCAAAGATTAAGGGTTGTGAGGGTTATCGGCCTCAGGAGGACACGAAATTACCAGTTGGCGTGTACAATTGGCTTACCTGAATCAGACGCTCTTGAGGCTGGCCAACTACTACAAAGTTACATAATCAGATTATGCATCTGATGCCTCTGATGCCCATGGCGAATAACAATCACCACTTTCAGAGCACCTATAAGCCACCCTAGCCGTACCCTCTTACTGGAGCCCCACGTGCAACCTCAATCATCGAGCATTTTGGGTCCATCAACCCCTACTAGTCGGCAAAACCGTCATCACTGGGTAACTTGAGAAACCTCTACCATCGTTTCCTGGCCCTTGGTGGAAGAAGTTGTCCCCTTTATGGGTTACCACCGGCGTCACAGTACGAGGTCAGAAACTCAGCCCTAGGTATAACCTCAGTTATCAAGGCGTTACTCTTAGTTTAGAGGACGTCGTATCCCCGGCCAAGACTGGGTACACACTACCAGCTGCTTAGTGTGTGGGGGGTGGATCCATCACTTTACTCCACAGGGATTCTGTTGCCCAACCCGCCTGATCAGACGGCTTATCAGACCAATCAGCCGAGCCAAGAAGGACTCTGCCCCAGGGACGCCTACTTGTAGGAGACCTATAGAGATTTTGGGTGAGTCAACCTGAAGCAGGAAGATCTCTCTTTCCCACACTCTCCGTATCCGAGTATCCGAGCTGGTGCGTACTGCCACGGGGAAAGAGACACTCTTTCGACTGTAAATAACGGACCACATAAAGCTACTATCACACTACACTTGCTTGTACTAGAAATCAAGTGTGCTAGCTAGCGCCTAGATATCTGTATACTAGCTAGTACAATAGAAACGGGACAAAGAGTATTCACACGCTGCTATTTTGGTACTAGGTTCTAGTGCAAATATTTACGGAACGTCAGGGATTGATTTTGGGTGAATCAGCTGCATTAATTATTACTAATTATATTGAAAATTATGAGAGGAAGCATAGGAAAAGAATATGGACACGGGACTGGCTTGAAAGACGAAATAATGGTCGCGAGATGCTAAAAATGATACATTCGGAGGTTAGGTAGGATAAATTCGGGGTCACACTAACGTTTAATATTGCCCTAAATTTGTATTCATTTATTTATGATGTGGTTAGAGGCCCCTAAGCCCATGGACGTCCAAGTACAGTATCCTTGATACAGAAATGTTCTTTTTTAGGCCTACGCACACTTTATATTTAAAAAAACAAGCACCCAAGGCTGGCATGCTATCAAGTTTATTTAGATTAAAATTGGGTCTGGAACACAGTTTGTTGTTTTTAGATGACATGTTTGTAATTAAATATATATTAAATTTATACTCATATTGTGGCAATTTGGTAATAAATAAACAAGGATGTTTAGAATAATTTTCTGCCAACAACAAAATCACATCCGATGACAATGTTATCGCCATTTCTACCATTTCTCTAACACACAGTCTCAGCGTACGCGTTGATAGGTTGAATCACTCAGACTAATGTCGGAACTAGTACGAAAATAGCGCCTGCTCTATCCTTACAACCTTTATCGTAGCCAGTACCAAGAGGCAGAACCAGTATACTTTTTCTGATTCACACGACACTAGATGATGACCTGCTAGCTAGTCCTAGCTAGTACACTGGATTTCAAGTATGAGCTAGTGTCGTGTGATACGGGACTTAGGACCAGTTTCATAGTCAGATTTAGGACGCCTCAAGTGCGGCGCTATACTAAATACAAGACGTCACCTACCTGAAATTGAATGGAATGGGCCAGTTTCATATGCAAAACTGGCCCATTCCATTTTGGTCTAGGTAGGTGTCGTCCTGTATTTAGTATCTACTCGCACTTTAGGCATGCTAAGTTTGACTATAAAACTGGTCCTTAGACCCAGCGTTAATCCCCGGGTGCAAGAACAATATTACAGTTCAAAGCATTGCTTTGTTAAAAAGAAGGGAAATAAATGATATTGGTTGTTAAACTTGTGTTCAGTAAGCACGGCCAGGCAAGGTAACTGTCTGTATACCGTTAGGGGATGTTCCCCTCTAAAGAATTGGTCGACTGCACCATTAAACCGAAAGATGGTGATTGGTTGATCCGGGGACTGGTTGGGGTACTATTTTTCTTTTTCATACTTGGAAAGGATGCATGCGCACACTCGGTCCCGTGAGGCAGTTTGACTAAGTATTGCCCATCTTGAGCGTCACCATACTAAGGGCCGTTATTTAAGGCCGAGTCTGTGATGGACGTGTGGAGATCATTAACTACAATAGTTCAATAGTGTCGCAAGCTATCAGATACCACAGCAATCTGCAACTTAGGAGGGCTGATATGCTACCAAGTATACAATACAAGATTGTAATTAAAACAAAATTAAAATTAATATCAACACAAAGGTTGTAAATAATTGTAATTATGGCATTGTGAGTAGGGAATGACCCTGAGTACGGGACTAATACTTCATAGTTCAGTGATAAAGCATTGACGCGTGAATCCAAAGGTCCAGGGATGGATCCCCGTGTACGGATGTAATTTTTCAACTGATTCAAATTAAGTAAATTGTTGTCTCCTCCATACGAAGAGTGAAGTAATTACAATTATTTGCCACCTATGTGTTGATAGTATTTGTAATTTCGCTTCAATTACAATCTTATATTGTATACTCTGTAGCATATCAGCTCTCTCTGGTCGCGGATGTCTGTAGTATTTGATAGTTCGCGATACGTTTTATCACTCATCTGTAGCTTACGATTTAGACATGTCCATCACAAACTCAGCCTTAGGCTATGAGTGAAGAGTGACCCTTAGCAAGGGACGACTCCCGAATAACCCAATAGCAGAGTATTGGGGATATAATCCTAAGGTCTTGGGTTAGATTCTCGGTTATGGGTATAAGCTACATCTAATTTAAATCAACTGAATTATGTACTTTATTCAAACAGTGTCGTACTTAAAACGGTTTGTAGTTGATATTAATTTAAAATTAATGGTAATATATTAATGTAAGATTTTTAATTATGGATTTTCTTAAATAACTATAGAAATTACTTTTAAAGTTTATTTTTGAAAAAATTTGAATTGTTTACTAAGGAAAGTTTAAGAATATTTATGTATAAAATTCAATTTTTAGTGAAATTAGGTTGTAAAAGTTGTATTAAATTAACATGAAAGACATAAATGTGTAATATAATTCACAATATTTGATTGATATTTGAAATTAATTGGTAATATTAATTGCAAGTTATGATACTTTATAATTATGAATGTCTTGAAATTATAACAAACATCCAAAAATTCAGTAAATATTAAAATAGTAGACATTTGAGTCAAAGTTATACTTAAAACTATGTTTTTAAAAACAAAGGATGATGTGATCATGCATATTTTGTATTTCTGTTTTATTTTAAGAATTGTCAAAACAAGTTATAAAATTTGAAAAAAAAATGAAAATTTATTTTCTTCCTTATCTGAATAACTGTTCCTTGGTTACTGCTGCAAGTGCAGTAACGTTATTTATACATTCTTCGATGCTACAACCGCATCATCCTCAGGTCAGATATCAAAACTATGTAATTGAGTATTCCCTGTTGTGTGATACAAGTTGTACAACCTATTTTCACTAAAAATTGAATTTTATCTATAAATATTCTTAAAGTTTATGTTTGGATATAGTTTTAGATGATATATATTACTGTCTAATTGTTTTAAGCTACTTTGACATGATGCGAGTATACTGGAACGAGTCAAATCGGTTCTAGTATATATATATTTAGCACCGCGTCTTACTACCCGTTCGGGTTATACGCATAAGTACTAATTACACTAATGGATTAGGAATTGGGAGGGTTGAATTTAGAGGAAGTGAACCCGCATTTGCGTGGAGGGAGAGTGTAAAATCATTTAGGAAAACCACCCCCAGTTCACCCGACCGAGATTCGAACCTCGATCTCCCCGTTCTCGGCGGTCGAGCTCAACACGACTAGCGTGTTAGCCAACTACGCCACCGAGTCGGGTCGGTTCTAGTAGTCTCGGATCAGAGTTATGTTGACAAGGTTGTTTTACTCTCATGGTTTTAATAGAGATAAAATTGATGGAAAGTGTGCTTGCGCTATTATTGTGGCTGAAATGATTGTAGAAGAGTTGTTAACATTTGATGGATTTCGAGGTTTGCTGCCCTCTTAATCAGACTTTTTCTTTACAATATCATTTGTCTATCACTCAGTCAATCTGTTTGTTACTCGGCCAAGAGCTGAGACCATTTTACCGTTCTGGCTAAAGCTCAGTACCGTATATAGTTTTTGATAAAGTTCCATAGAGGTATTTTTAGATTAATAACTTCAACACTAAAATTCATTATAGCTTACTTAAGATTTAAAAGAGAAATAATATCAATATTCTCAATACTGGTTTAAACGATTGTGATTATAGTTCATATCTAGGTACAGTTAAACATTAAAAGCATAAGTTTATTCATGGCGTATCTCATTTTTCCAGGAAAATAAGTTATATGGTACTTTACACAAACGTTTTTATCTAAAAGTTCGAGAATATCTCTGCTAATCTTTAAGATACAAAATATTGCAAATTGGTAGGACTATTGAAAATGAAAAAAGGCTTTTTATTTGAAAAATAATGTTTACAAACTATAAGAAAATATATTTGTGAATTAGAGTCTATAAATTGAGGATATAAAATATTACTGAAATAATAACATTTATGTGATAGTGTAACAGTGTATTTTAATACATTTGTGCTCTTTGGATAAATGTGGTGATCTCATTTTCTTATTATGTTGCTGTAACAATGTTTATTAATTCACTCCACTTATATTTTGACCGTTCTTTGTGAAAGATTGTGATGTTTTTGGATTGCTATTTTTTGTACATTCAGTTTATTGCTTATAAAAATGTGTTTGTTATTGTTTTGTTACATACATATTCTGTTTTAATTTAGCTTTTGAAATAATTGTTTTATGATGTTCTTTCCTTTACTATTTTCATATTTAGTAGATAGTTTTTTCCTACAATGGGATGTAGCATCTACTTTATCTCTCAATTTTAGTGTAAAAGAAGCTTACTCCATTTTTTGGGTTAAGAAGCGAGAGCGTCTGTTAGGGGCACCGTACCATTAATAATGTTTTAGTAATAAACGAAGAGAAAGTAACAAAACTCCCAGATTTTTCATATAATTTAATTTTAACAAACTTTGTTTGATTCGCTGACAAATTTTCAGTTGCCGCCATATCTAGTTAGCACTCGCACACATAACAGTTGGACTGCAACCGACTTAGGGCCGGTCTTATGACTACTAGATAAATATTGCTATCGGGATGTTAAAGTTAGCGACCAGATAAACGTTATTAGCCACTTTAATACTTAACGCGTTTTATGAACTGAATTTTTCAGCCGGATATCTATCTGTAGAAAAATGTATTTGTATGCAGAAAACGCAAGGTTGGTACTGTTATTACTGATGCACGCATGCGTATAATCCCTACCGCTACCGTTACTACCTGACAAGTGGCTACAGCGCTCAACATTTATTAAATAATGGTGGCTAAATGATTGCGAATAAACAGATAGCGCTACGTGGGCGCAGAAGCTAATATGTTTTACAAGTACTAATTTCGGTGTCTGCCAAAATGTGGTCAGTAATTGGGTGCAACGTTTACAAAATTTAATTTATTGTTCTCGCATTTTGATAATTTGTTCTTATATAAATATAACTCTACAAATAGCTTGTCAGTTTATATAAAATTGTAAATTAAATGTTCTAACTTTATATAGTTAGAGCCTGGGCCTGTGCCTACTAAAAACGTGAACCATGATTTTAACCTAAAGAAGATTCTGTTAGGCGAAACCTTATGAAATTAAAAAAAAACACGTCACTATGGCAACGACCACTTTAACTTTTAGATTAAAGCTATCAGGTACTTAAACTTCCTGATAAAAATATGATTGATAAATATATTTTACCTGCCAGATAAATGCTATCTGGCAGTCATAAGACGCACCTTTAACTTATTGACTAGACAGAAATATTTATCTGCCATATCAATATGTATTCAGGAGTCAAAAGACCAGCTCTTAGTCTACGAATATCTTCTGCCGCGTCGGTATGTTTTTGTAGTTGCACAAACACACAGTCACTTCGAGTAGCAGACTCAGTAAGATTGTTCGTGGTCCATGATTCAAGAACCTAGCGAAATCCTTCAAATGGTGTTTCGTAGCGTTTATTACAAGCGTTACAATACCCGCACAACTATACGATTTGACTCATTTCAGTACATTTTCATCTCGTAAACGCACCTTCAAGCAATCTAAATAACTGTTTTGTGAACCAAATCCTTAGTAAACTTATATTAGTGTATATATTTACAGAACCAAACAGCTAAAATTAAATTTGATTAAAACGCCAATTTCATAACTTTTAATTTTCATTTCCCTTTCTTTAATTAACTGCTAGCAAATATTAGAGACCTCTAACAGGCTAACCCTGAGAAAATACAGATCACAAGGCTTACACATCTATAAATATACTAATGTCACTATCCCCTGCTCCCGTGGGATTACGTGTAAGTATGGACTTGGTGGGATGGGTAGGTAGTGGCAAATAACTGTGGGGTTTGTTTTAATTTTGTTTATTGAAATATATCAGTATATATTATGAAGTAGAATTTAGAACTAATTTAAAGAGTTTAGAAAAAGGTAATCATTCTGTCAATGTCCCTAATCAGTAGTCCGTGCCCTGATCTATCTTAGATGTGATAGCCCTAGCTAGTGTCGAACACTCAATCATCCGGTGCGCACTGTTGTCATGCACTATGCGTTGGGGCGTCCTCCACCGTACATAACCGGGACTCAAGCTGTAGAATATTCCTGCTACAAGCCGGTTAAACTTGACATCTGAGTATTTAGAGCACATTAGATTAACCCCACTAACAACTGGTGTTCTTCTGTCCTCCTCACCTCTCTTTAGGTCCAACACTCACTGTTATACACCCAAAAATGGAGGGATGTTTCCCCTAATCTACTAGTATTGTCAATACTCTGTGTTATACTACTTAGCAAAACAAACTATGATTTTTTTTTAAACATGACCTATTATATAAACATGCGACTGATGTTTCAAGAAAGTTGACAGTGTGAGATCTTAGGCGTAAGTCATTCTTGCATGCTCAAGATTACTTAAAGCTCCAAGCTATGACTATAACTGTACAAAGAATTACAACAATATTGAATTAGTAACTTAGTAATAATGTGGAAGGAAAAACAGCAAAAAAAACCAAGAAATTTCGGTTAAAGTTTGTGAATTTATTATTAAGTGATGTCATTTTAGAGAATTAGCGTCTTTAAAACAAATTATAATTTGTATCATCCTATTACAGGCAGTATTTTTTTTAACAAAACAATAATGTGACTACCTGCAAAGTAATATTTTACTATTTGAAAAACAAACACCATTATATTCTGAAAATTGTCACCTGGACACGGGAACTGAACCCGGGACCTTTGGCCTAGTACGCCAATGCTCTACCACTAAGCTATCTAAGAATTGTACCATGCTCAGGGTCATTCTTCACTCATATTTTATGGCAGAGTCTATGATGGACGTGCATTGGCTACAAATGTCTGATTTTTTAAAATTAAGATCACAAGCTATCAGATAACTCTACCACCTTTGACTTGGTAGTTGGCTTAATGCTGTCACTCGTACAATTGTTATAATTGTAAGGGATTGCATATTTATGATACTAATAGCTTCGGATATTATTTATGCTTTTTAGTGACGAATTCTCCATCTAGATATCATATTCTGAAAATTGAAAAATGAAACCTGGACATGGGAATCGAGCTCTGGACTTTTGGCTTAGTACGCCAATGCTCTAACCACTGAACTATCCAGGAGTCATCCCATGCACAGGGTCATTCTTCACTCATATTTTGAGGCAGAGTCTATGATGGACGTGCAGTCGGCTACAAATTCCTCACTAAAAAGCAAAAATAATAGCTGAAGCTATTAGATTTAAAAAAAAACACACCATTATAATAAACCCCCCGCCCACTTACATTACTCCATCTGGGCAGAAAAATCAAATAGGTAAACACCTAATCCAATTATATTACTCAGAGCCAACTTGTGGACGATAGGTAAACTAAATATACATCATGGATTGCCAAGCCTTCAGGCCCTCACCCACAATTTTAGGCCCATATCCCCCTTGGCTGGCTTCGCAGACCAAACGTTCCCTATCTCAAAATGTTCAATAGAACATCCCCTATGTCCTGTTTAATTCTTGCACGCTTTCACTGAAACACCATGTTAGTACCACAAACACTAACATCACAATAATGCACTTGGGAAAACTTAAATCAATAAATCTAAATGTATCTATACATTTTTATAATACTTTCTCTTATATATTTTATTAATAACAATATTTAAAAGCAAGGTAATGCTTTTGGTGCATATTTGTACTTTAGTAAGAAAAATAATACGACTATTAAAAACATACATTTATTAATGAATGGCATGCTTGGATATTGTAAATTAAATGTTTTAAATTAAAAAACATGGACAATGAAGTAGTAAAACCCTACTCAAGTTTGATATCGATCTTGGCTGCGCTTGAGAGCTTTGGAGTGATAAGCTAGCCTACGGTCTCGTGTATGAATACTATGCGAGTATGTGGTTAAAATTAAATTTTAACCTTTTGTTAAGGCAAAGGATAAATCTTTCTTTCATAAGAGGTTGTCTAGTGCAATAATTACATATTATATTATTGCCATCAAATTATAAAAGCTGCCTTAAAATTAACAGTTACAAAATACAGTTTAGCAAATCATAATTTTAACAGCCTAAATTCGTAGTTGATTAGACTTTACTTTAGCCACTAATTTTTTGTGTTACCTATACAACTAAAAATAAAAAACATAAATTGCATATATTTGAAAAATAAATCATAAATAAAAATAGCTCAAATACACATTAGAGCTAAAAGTGAAAAAATCTTCTATTATTTATAGTTAATATTTTGATATGTTATAGACGAGCTTACAGTAAGTACCATTACTTATTTGTTACAGCTAAATGCCATCTTTAAGGTTGCCACCTACCTGAAGAAACATTATCCTCACACAACAGGACTTATTATGAGAGTGGCAGTTCTTAATCTCCAAAACCACTAAATCAATTAATTTTTTTTTTCTAAATTAAAGGACTTACTTTATTTGAGAAAGGCTTTATCTATTTTTCTTGCCATTCTCTTTAATTTCAAAAAAAATATATGTAGTCATCATTGAAAATTATGTAGTACAGAATACAGTCGGTGGTTGATTGTTCTAACTTTATGCTGTCATTCTCATAATCGACTAAATTACCAATGCCTGGGAGATAGTATTCGAATATAGCTGCATTTACTGTGTGTCTGTTTATTAATGGGCTTTCACTCTTCCTTCACGTAAATGTAAGTAAATTACTTTTTCAGTAAACCTTCTTAAATTCTTAAACATTAGTGTTATTATTACTTATACTGATAACTTTAACGTATATTGAAACAGCCACAAAAAATAGCAATCGTACTATTTTTTTAACTTAAATACTTTACTTGCTTCGGTGTACACATGGTCTAAGGCGTCACTCTTGCAATAGACTAGACTGCAGATGACAGGGAAATCAGGGTTTGAATCCCAGTTGATTGTACTGAGGGTGGCTTTTCCAAAATTATTTACCAATCTCCCTCCACAAAAATGTGAATACACATACTCTAGATTTAAATTTCTTCATCTCTAACTCATTAACTCATTGGCTTAATTAGTCCATACGTATATATCCTCAAAATGTTGTAAGACATAGTTCTAAAAAAAATGCTTTAAATGTAAGGATTTTTACTAATTGGAAACTGCCTTTATTTTTGACGTGGACAACATTTTAAAATAACAAAATCACTTTTAATATAATATTTCAAGTGTCTGCAACACGTTAAAGCACTCTGTTCTTGTGAAGTCATTTTTAACAAGGACGGGATCATACATTATAGTGTCCATACTCACGAGTACAAACAGAATAATAGGTATTACAGAAGGACCAAAACAGTCGCTCACCGAGTAAATGAAATGCGTTAGTTCCAACCTATTCAAGCGCCCGAAGCTCTCCTAGCGCCTATTCCCCCAAACAACAACGGTGCAAATTACCCTCGCTTGGCCGATGCTCGGCGATGTATGGTTAAAGCAATATAGCCTTCGGTATTGTCCTCCCACGCTACAAATTACTCACGTGGATTCCACTGGATGTTTATTGTGTCACATATTTGAGATTATACGATTCAACGTAGTCTTCATTGTTAAAAACTATTTTCACACTAACATTTTTTTAATGAAATTAATTTATATAAATGTAAACAGAAAGCTGTAAATGTTTATTTTGAGATTAAAATTAATTGATTCATTTTACAAAATAATATTTTTTTTAAATATGAAATAAAACAAATCTTTTAACGCTGAAAATACTAAAGACAAAATTTTCTAATGCAAATTGAAGACTGAGAAAATAGTTTTTTTACTTTATAATATCAAGATAAAATAATGTAATCGTGAACATTTTTAACCTAAGGATTAATATGAATATTTACGTTTTATGAGTGTGTGATACAAAAAAGTGAATTTTACTATTCTGTCTGTACCTAGATATAAAAATTATCAGGGAAATTTTGAATCGGAAAACTTTCAGAAACAATTTCCACAGTGTCAGCCTGCGTTGGAGGGGTTAAATTGTAGAGGTGGCACCTATATCATATTATACTTCAAAATATAGTGTGTTAAGAGAAGATTGAGCTATTAGAAGGGGGTACAGGGTTGGGGAAGGGGTAGCTAGGAAGCATGGATTAGTGGGGAAAGATAAATGTCAGCCCAACCTAAAAAATATTTTAGCTAACTTATCGATGATAAAAAATTGAAGTATGATTTATAAACATAACGGGTCGACAGAGGCTCGTATTCAATTGTTTATTTACTACTTTTTTAGCACCGCGTCTTACTAGCCGTTCGGGTTGTACACCTATGTACTAATTACGATAATGTTTTAGGGATGAGGAAGGTTGAATTTAGAGGAATTGCACCCATGAGAGTGGAAAACTATTGAGGAAAAACCATTTTATTATAACCAACCGGGACAGAACACTGATCTCCCTGTCAGCGGCAGTCTTGTCTATTGTGAAAGTTGCATGTTAGATCATGCGGCCATCGAAGCTTGTTTGATGATGTTTCTGATATTAACGCCATTAGGCGAGATTAATATTAGGTATAAACGTTGACATTTGGGATCTCTATATTTCTATTACATTATTTATATTTAATCAGTTGAAATTATTGTACAAAAAATAAAAATAATAATTGAAAATTTTCCGTTTAGGAAAATTTTCTGAAAAAAATATAGGGAAAACTTCTGTCTCACATCTTTATCTGTACCTGGCCACAGGTCTGAACTAGTTTGATTAATTTGATTCAACTTGATATCTAACAATACATCGGGACACGTAATAGATTTTGACTCTATCTAGCCTTCAAATTAAGAGTAGTTTACTGATGAGTAGTTATTTTGATTTACCAATTTCTTGAAAATATATCTTCCTATTTTATTTAAAATCTATATAATTATAAAGAAAGTTTTATCCCCCAAATAGCCATGTATACTTGGTTTTTTGGGTAAAAATTCGTCAAAGGGTAGTATACGAAACAGTGATTTTCTAAAATTCAAATATTTGGAAAATGGCTATAAATATTTTGTTTAAATATATATCTGGAGTGTGTTCGACATCACAAATAAAACTAAATACTTCTTTTATTGGGAAAAATTATTAAAGGGTAGTTTCCTGGTGACCTTTTTAGTTTTAAATAAATAAAAAACAGCTTTAGCAATTTAGTTCAGAATGGGTATCTGTTAAAGTTCTTACCTTTTGATATCAGGACAATATTTTAAATGATAAATGATAATCTATGTTTATATTCATAAAATAAAAAAAATATATGTGTAGATTACTCACGACAAATTATATAAAATTCAATCATCTTTTTTTAATTAGCTTTAAAGTCCGAGCTTAAAATGGTTAATTGGAAAAATAGGGTTTTTCACAATAAATAAGAATACATATTTTATATTTTAGAAGATTGAAAATAATTTTAAAGTGGCTTACAATTTTTTGTAATATATAGTTTGTTAAAAAAAATTGAGCTGAATACCACTATTTTTTAATCTTTTCCTGGAATTAATACACAATATGAGAATGTTTGTACGATTGTGTAGTACCATTTATTTATCATAATAATGACCTAATTAAAATGTGATATTTTTATTTATAAAAATATATTTAGGATATTGGTGTTGCGTGTAATATACGTCCTACTACCCGGATTATCCCTGTATTTACACAAAAGGGGTTGTGATAGTCAAGATATAATTTAGAGAAAATGAAACTACATTTGAACAGAGGAGGAGAAGGAGCATATTTAGGAATAAACTTTTCCTCAACCTCGAGAAGGCGTTTAAACTTGACCCCTTTGCTACCAGGACAAAATGAAACGGACAACTTTGTCTACGTGGCATAAGTTCGGTTGCTATTTTTATCTTTAAAGAACAATATTTACTGTTGGGTTAAGGATAATTTGACTATGTCAAATATAATTTTATATTAGCACTGTTTAAAATAATGTTTAGTACAAACTTTACGTCTTGATTGACAGCCTAATAGTCGAATTTAGTCTGTAGTTTCAAAGATAAAACTCTTTTAATAAAACAAGTACTATTTAATAAGTTTCATTACACTTTCATTAAAATTTGAACTATTGATTTATTCCTATATTTAAAAGACGTGAGATTTTACTTCAAATAAATATGTCTGAAATTGTTTGATTTTGGCATCTAGCTCCAAATAATGTCCATGTTTAAAATATTTTAGGCTTAAATCTCTTTTGTTTTAAATATATCTTTCAACTAAGTGCTCCTACCAGCCACAGGCAGAAAACACCTGAATAATTTTCCGTTACCCGCTTCGGTGGCCACATGGTATAAGGTACTACTCTTGCAATAAACTAGACTTCCGAAGACGGGGAGGTTGTGGTTCGATCCCATTTGACTGTACTGATGGTAGTTTCCCCTTAAAGGTTTACCACTCTCCCTCCACGCATATTCGGATACATTTCCTCTAAATTCAAGCTTTCCAAATCCCAAACAGATTAATGTAATTAGTTTATAGGCTAAAGCTCTAACTGTTAGTAGGACGCAGTGCTAAAAAAACTTTCCAATCTTGGAAAATAATATAAGGCTTCTCATTATAATTCTCATTCTCATTTTCTTCTCACCCAGTCTCCCTACCACTCTATTCATAATAATTTCCATTACCAATACAAATAGTAATAGTGAGACGGCACCTCCCTCCTTGAATAAGTTTTTTAATTGGAACCACCCCGTCCACCTTCTCTCTGTGCTTACACAACTAATATTATTATCATATATATTCCTAATTCTCCACACCACTCCTCTTTCTGCTTAGCCATGAATAACTAGGCTTAAAACATATTTTGAAAATCTCGATAGTGATCAGTGAATAATTCAATCGAAATAAAGACTATCACAAATAGAACAAATTAGGGCATAGAATGAAAATGTACTTACAAATTGAATCATCAGACGATTAATTTTAACATAAGCAGGAAAGAGTGATATTTGAAAACGTAAACATTGATCTTTCTGCTTTAGTAGAAACATTCATTGAAGATCTCACAGCCAGCTCATTATCAAACAAGACCACCAGCTCACTCATAACGGTCACACAGACACAAGCCATCAGGCTACCAATAATTAATTTACCGACATTTCAGGGTGAATATACAACGAATTTTTTTGGGTTTAATGACACATTACAATCACTTATACTGTACATACCTTCATATGGTGGTTTAATAAATATTCAGACGTTACATTAATTAAAGCGTTGGTAAAGGCTGCTACAACAAAGGTAATCTAATTTTTAGAAAGTTCAGCCATTAATTATAAGATGGCATTGACTTTATTGAAAGAGTGATATGAAAATAAAGGAGCTATTGTGGGCAAACAAGTATAGTTTTTGTTTGAGATGTCAAGGGTAGAAAGGGAAAGAGATGGAGCTAAATGTCTACGGAAATTCCTAAAAGAAACAAATAAATATATTAGAGGTTTGACAGGTTTGAACCAACTGATAAAAACGTGGTATAAAATACTAATACATCCTATCACAAGTAAGGGTTCAGCCAGACTGACAAGTGTGCGAGCGAGCGCGTGATTAGCAGACAGTTCTCGTTAGTTGTTGACAATAAGGCAAAGGTTCTAATCTTGGCTCATTGAACTGAGGGTGGTTTTTGATAAGTGATTTATGCTTGTGGTTTTTTCATCCTCTCTCTACACTAATGGTGACTCTTATTTGCAAAGTACTACTTTGATTATAATATTGGAAGTATTTTAGCATA
This sequence comes from Timema genevievae, assembly GCA_902155825.1. Taxonomy (NCBI): domain Eukaryota; kingdom Metazoa; phylum Arthropoda; class Insecta; order Phasmatodea; family Timematidae; genus Timema; species Timema genevievae. The sequence goes on from CABFWO010002486.1 coordinate 16,579, forward strand.
TTACCTTTATAGATTTATATATAAATAAAGTTTGTGGTCTTACCAATTAAATTAGGCCGTTAGTAGCAAGTGTGCTAAGCCTATCTGTAATTTAAAAAAAGTCAAATATTATGTCAAATTGAGAAGTGTTCCTAGCACTCAATGAACCATCATACAATACTATTCCCCAGCGCCTGTAAACTAGACTGTTCCGATTCAAGCGCACGCGCTTGAAAAATAGACTATCTTCAAACGCGCACGCTCCAGTTTGGCCACCTCTCATTACAACCAATGTGTTCTATTTTATTTTTAGACGTGGGCTCACCTAGTCTGGCCGTACCCGAAATCGAATAACATGAGGCACAGTGAATGGAAATCTATCATAAAAGCGAACATATTAATGACAATGTAAAAACTTATTAAATTTAGGCCTACATAACACTTATGTCAAATATTAGAATCCGTAGAAACCATCCGTGCCCCATGATAAAATACATCACAATCAATTGTAAAGTTTTTTGGGCATGTTAATACCATGCTCAATACAAAAGAGACACAATATGATTTAAAAAGTTAATTATGTGACCAATCTAATCAAATATATCATTGTGACATATTCTAAAATAAGTATATTCCCGAGAGCACACAACAGATCAAGAGCTTAGTTCTCTATTTCAGATGTCTCAAGGATTTTTCAAAAACATTTGAAATGCTTAGTAAGGAACGTTTAAGAATATTAAGAAAAATAAAATAAAATTTTAGGTTAATTTATGTTGGACAAGTTGTAGTAGATTAACTTGAAAGAAGCATAAATACGTAATATAAATATATTATATATGCACAATATTTAAATAATATTTTAAAAAGATTTGGTAGCAATAATTACAAGTTACGATACATTTTAATTATGAATATGTTAAAATTGTAACAAACATCTAAAATTAGGTACATTTTAAAATATACATTTGTATTAATTACACTAAAACTAGGTTGAAAGCATCAAAGGATGATGTGACTATGCATATATTGAAATTTAATGTATTACTCTTGAGAAATGACAGAAAAATTATTAAATTTGAAAAGTAAAAATTGAATTTATTTCTGAGCTGTAGATCCCTGTTCCTTGATTTTTGGCTGCAAGAGCTGCAGAGTGGACAGTATTAAAGTATTTGAGTCAGAGTATCTATACTGCAGCGGTTCCCAACCTTTCTCAGTCTGCGTACCCCCAGCTGGGTCGGTTCCTTTCCGCGTACCACCGACCCCAAATCCTCCAGGCACCCCCCCCCC
>CABFWO010002486.1:17866-51450 GCA_902155825.1 Timema genevievae
CCCCCCCCCCTTCCCCAATCTGTTTCACCCATTAAAGATTCCGAAAACTTCTTCAACGAAAGGTATACGTTGAATTAAAATAAATGGTCTATTTTTTCACTATAGTTTATTTTTATTTTTGAAATAAGCAAACAAATTAACACAAAGATTGGAAAAAAGAAACATTAATGTGATATTTGGAGCTGTATTGAATTACAAAGTTTTGAAAAATTAGGCTCAAAAGAGGATAAACATAATCTTAAATCTGGAGCTGTGTCTAATATGCTTCTATATTTCTTTTTTATAAACGTACATAAAGAAAACGCCCGTTCAACAAGTTACGTGCTAGCAAAAGGCAACAAAAACATTATGAATTTTCTAGAAAGTTCACTATATTCGTCACCACGATGAGTCCAAAAACTGACTAGATTCACCATTCCGCCATTGGAGAGGTTCTTCAGAGTGGTGTCTGATGCTAGCTCTAGCAACTTCTCCTTTTCAGGAATCGACAATGAGGCCAGTTCAAAATACTCTTCTTTGAAAGGATTAGATATCCACCGATTCCCCATTTCCGGCTCTGAAAAATATTTTTCAAACGAGGATTTTAATCCTTCCAAGTGCTCAATTATCTTATCACTGACTGTTAAATTTAGCATTAAATTTAGCTCGGCTTGTGACAAGAAATCGTGAAGTGTTACGAATACTTCAGGCTGTCCTTTTTTAATGCACTTTGCCCAAAAATCCATTTTTTTTAATGGTTTCAGTTTTGTTGACAACTTGAAAATTGTTAATATTTTTTTGAAGTGAATGATTGAGTTTATTAATCTGGTGGAAAATGTCACTCAGGTATGCAAGGCTTTGTAGCCATTCAAAATCATGAATCATGGATAAAAGATTTTTAAAATGATGGTCTTCCAAAAAAATGGCTACCTCGTTTCGAAGTTTGAACAGCCACGTCAGGAATCTACCCCGAGACAGCCACCTACCTTCGGTGTGCAAATGCAAAATGTTGTGAAGGATGTCCATCTCTTCACACAGTAATTTAAACAACCTGGATTTGGTAGGATTCGCCTTGATAAAGTTGACAACTTTGACCGCTTCATCAAGAACTTTTGCAAATCTGGAGGGAAAGGTTTCGATGCGAGGCTCTGTCTGTGAATACAGCAGTGCGTCCATTTAATTTTGGTGGAAGCTTTTTCCACGCGTGTACGAAAGACTGAGTAATAACGTTAAATGTATTTTACTCCATCTGTGGTGAGCTTAACTCATTTTGACCATTGAATTCCTTTTTCAACGAAATAATGAACAGTTGCTTCAAATACGTCTTTAAGTCGTACGACCCTTCACTGGGTGACAAATAAGGAGATTCTCTTCGAATTCTATGTCTTTCAAGTACTTAGCAATTACAGGTAGCACAGAATATCTCGCAACGTCGATACTTTCGTCGACTTGGATAGAAAAAAATTCACAACCTTTGACGTGATTTATGACTGTGCTCTCAACATCATCTGACATATCCCGTATTCTTCGAGACACCGTGTTATTTTAGAGAGGTTATAAACTCATTTTAATGAGCACTTTTCTCTCCAACCATGCATCTGACAGCATCTTTGAGGCTCGGTAAAATTAAATTTTCACCAATGGTGTGGTTTTTACCTCGTCTCACAATACGATAACTAATGCAGTGGGAGGCCTAAGTAGCTTTGACAGAATTACTTTTGGCAGATTCAAAATATGTTTTCACTTTTATAGAACTCTGAAGTTTCAACCGTCGAAAAAACGTGGCATCTTTATCTTTGTGCTCGGGATGTTTGGTACGTAAATGCCATGTGAGCAAAGAAGGCTTCATTGAACCGTTACTTAATACTTCCCCACATACAACACATAGGGGCTTAGGGCAGTCCTCTTCTCCTATACATGAAAAACCGTGATTAATGTAGCGACCCAAGTATCTTCTTTTCTTGTTTATTATTCCATCTGAAGAAGAAGAAGAAACTGCAGTTTGTTTACTTACCTGCTCTGGCACTGATTCTTGTACCTGTTGTGGTGTCGTATTGTTGGTCCAATCTGTGTCAAATGATGTGCACGGTACTCAATTTGGTGTTTCAGTTAACTTCCACACAAATCCAGTTTTAGCCACTAATCCAAAGCGTAAATCACGTGAATAGTAGGTAGTTGGTAGAAAAACTGATGTAGGATTGAAGTAATGACACGCCCACGACTCAATACAAACACCCACAACAAAAGTTAAACACAACACGAATTAATTAATTCTTTGCTTTTATGAACAGCCTGGCATGCGTCAACAATCAAATCTAAAACACAGAGGAAGGGTGAACCACGAGGAAAGAGACCGCCAATCCTGAGCGGAGGGATGTAGGCAAAGGCTTATATTGATAGGGAGGCCAATATTACAATTGACAAAATTAGTAAAAACCTCTGCCTACTTTTTAAAATTATTTTTCATCTTTTTTTATTTTTTTGTTCCTTTTTTAAGCTGGTGGCCGCCATTACCATTTTCTTTTCGCGTACCCCCTAATGGCCTCTCGCATACCCCCTGGGGTACGTGTACCCCCCGTTGGGAACCGCTGACTCTATAGAGTAAATTAGTTGTAAGGAAATTCCTTAAATAACTCTCTGAGTTTTGCTCTTCTTTTGTGATAAAAGTCGAATTAAACAAATCTGGAATTATCACTGTGAGTACAACAGCCTATAGGGCTTAAATAAAGAGGTAATAAATTTAATATAAGTCCAAGTAATTTCAATGATTGGGATATTATATGATCAACATGATAGTGGAAGTAGAGTTTATCATCCAGGAAAACACCTAAATAATTTATATAACTTGAGCTAACTACTGTATGTTATCACTGTCCAGTTTATAAATAAAAATATAGGATTAAAGTTCCTAGTGAAATATATAGATTTGGTCTTAGATTTATTAATAGACATTCCATTATCAGGAGACTCTTGTAAAATACCATTTATGTCATTTTGTAAGTCTATACAATCCGCAGTTGAAGTAATAATTTTAAATAATTTCACATCATCCTCAAAGAGTAAATAACTGGATGAGGTTAAGTATTTGCCAATATTATCAATGAGCATATTAAAGAGAAGAGGACCTAAATTAAAACCTTGAGGTATACCACAAGGAGCTAAATATGTGTTGGAGGAGTGAGAATCTATTTTATTGGTGAAAGATTGTCCATGTAAATAACTGTTAAACCAATTTACATATGAGTGGGATAGGCCAAAATTACAAAGTTTAGAAAGTATTATACTATGCTGACATGAATAATAATAATAAATAATAATAACGAAGAAAGCACATGGATTCTATATATTACATAGGGAACAATATAAGAGAAATGGGGAGATATGGGGGTGCCTGAATTTCACTTTTCCCATTATGCCATTCTTCTAAGCCTCTGTTGAGGAAATTGTGTTCAAACAAGTTATAGATATTAGCTTATTAGCTGACCTTGACAAAGAAATGAGAGCAACACAGCATGAACTTAAGAAGGATCCATACAGATTTATCAAGACACTAAGTCTATTGTGGAATCCTTCTTTAGATTATTTTCACTATGGGATAAGACTGCCTTTTATACACGTGTTCAAAATGCACTAAAATATCTGACATAGCATACATATTTGATCCACTAGGCCTTAATGGGCCACTGATACTCAAAGCAAATGTTTACATGCAACAACTGTGGCAACTCAATATAGGATGGAATGAGCCCTTACAAACTACTCATCTCAGAGAATGAATTAAATTCAAGGAGGATTTAATTCAGTTAAATAAGTTCCATGTGCCAAGAATAGTCTTATTTATTGAACGTAAATCTGAGGTCAGAATTCATGAATTTAGTGAAGCTTCAGAGCTAGGCTACGGTACTTTCATTTACATCAAATGCACAAATAATGAAGGGAATACCAGTATAGGTCTACTGTTTTCTAATTCATGGGTTACACCACTAATGAAGGTGAAACCACCCAGACTAGAACTTTGTGCAGCGTTGTTGCTGGTACAGCTAGTTAATATGAGAATCACTTATAATAATTGAAGATTTAGAAAATGCACCTTATGATCCGACTAAACCATCGTTTTGGCCTAGCTTATTGTTCCAAACAATGAAAAACATTTGTAGTTAACTGGGTGGCATATGTTCAAGAGATGACAAGGATTTATAAATGGACACATGCACGGTTTTTAGAAAGTACCACTGATTATATATTCAAGGGTATGACACCTAATCATATACTGAATGCATAATAATGGTCACATGGACTACATTGGTTTGTGAATGGATAAGAATCTACACTATCCTGCAAGCTAGATGATTCAATTAGCATATTAGAAATGTGTAAATTAACAATCACAATGATAACCACTGAGCATTAAATTCCTATTGACAATTATTTGTATTTGATCAAATTGTAGCGAATAACAGCTTATTTTTTCCACTTTTCAGTCTATTGTTAAGGTGGAAACACCTTCACATATTGGTCAGACATGACAGTTAAACGTACAAGATTTGCAGCCGCTGCTTAACCATTCGATTAAATATGTTCAACAAACAGAGTTTACAGAAGAGCTGCGTGACTTACTGCATTCAAAGATAATTAGCTTGTTTAACATTAATAGAGGTTTGTTTTAATTACCAATCTTTAACTATCATGCGCTCTCATCCAATATCTTGTACTCCAGACACCGGAACCCATTATAATCAGAGATACAATCATTACCTTGGTAGAACCAGATCTTTGAATATAAAATGTGAATAAACTCTATCGATAGGAGCGATTAGCCTAACTTAAAGTCAGAAAATATGGCTCTCCTCCTATATGAAAACTTGCCCCCCTTAAATTGCTCCAAGCCCTTTTCAATTGGAATATAGCTTGCAGTGTCGAGCTTCATCCTGGAAGCGACGGGTTGGTGCGAGCTGGGAGTGCGAAAGAATGTCGGTATAAAACTATCTCTATTGACAACTGCCATTGGAGAATTACACACATTAATAACAAAACATAGTAATGTAGAACATGCTTGTTTAAACTTTTCCCAACTACTAGTATATTTAATTTGTGCTATTTTATATACATGTATTATTCATTGAATTTTATAAATTTATTTAGTTTATTTATATGTTTTTTATGTCTACAGTTTGTATTGAATGTAGCTTTAAGCATTTTTAGGTATAGCTCTTGAAAGTATTTCCGTTCAGGGTGGGTGTCATGTTGCGTCCTATAAGATAAAGTTTTTGCTACCGCTTCTAGAGAAGGGCGCAGCTATGTCGGTACTGTAAAAAAAAAACACTAAAAAACCTTGTTCCAGCAATAAACCTGACTGGTCGAAGATTGTGTGTCATAAAGAAGTAAAACGAAACAAAGAGTGTACAGGTCATTAAATAAATCAACACTAACAATTGTTTTAAGGATATTTTGAATGGTAACCAATCAATTACAAATGGTATAACAGTACTTTAGGTCTCTTCGTGAAGAAACGTAATTTATTAAGAAGGTTATACATGAAATATGCTTACTTTAAGCAATAAAAGATAGCAGCAACATACCTGATACCTCCTCGCGATGTATCGTAATTGAGCATGCGTGTTCCGTGTCTCCAGGTGACGTATGAGGGATGAGGTACTTCACTCACTTCACACCTCAGTTCTATGGTGCTTCCAGCCTTGTAGAACTTGTCCGGGATCGAGTCCCCTCGCTCGTCCACAATATCGACACGGGGAACTGAAACACACAAGTTTATATATGCTAACACTTCTACTCTATTTTTCAATCTTAAAAGCTAAAATATTTCATAAATATATATCAAAACTAATTTTATATATTGATTTTAGGCTAGTAATCCATAAGAACCCGAACGGGTAGTAAGACGCGGTGCTAATAATAATAATTATCCATAATATATTTATGACAGTAGGACCAATTTATAAAAAATAATACATAAACATTAATTTTATATAAATTATTTATATTAATTTGTCTCGTGGTTTCCTACAACTTAGTTCAGTCGGTATATTCTTTGTCTACAGAGCTAAGGGTCTCGAGCTCAATTCCTTGAATGGCCGAATAATTTATCACTGGTGAAATGTGAGTTTCCCTTTCGCAGTTATGAATTAACGGCCATTGGCTGGATGTTGTGTCTATCCTTGATTTTAGTAAGTTAGGTCGTATGTTGATATAATCAGTTGGTTCAGAAAGTGCACGTTAAATTCCTCAAATAAATTATAACTGAAAATATCTAGTCTAGAAATACAAGACAGTTCATCAATTATTTATACATTTTAAAAATGCTTAAGATTCATTTAAAAGAAACAAATTATATGCAATTTTAATTATGTTTGGGATACATAAAAAACTTGTTGAGCTAATTGAAGTATGTTTATATGATACGCGTGGTAGGGTAAGGGTTGGATGTCCCTTATCAGATAAATTCGAAATACATCATGTGTTGAAAATAGGAGATGCACTCTCCCCATTACTTTTTAATCTAGACAAATAATATGATATTAGGGTAATACAAGAGGGTAGGGAAGGGTTGTCATTGAACGATGAAATGCAGATGTTAGGCAATAGTAATGAAGCTGTTGCAAAAAATGCAAACATTTTACAATAGCATAGAAAGGAAATAGGTTTAAAAGCGAGTGCTGAAAAACTAAGTTTATTATCATAGAGAGAACACAGATTAGCAAGGAGAATTTAGATATTACTGCAAAAACACTTTGACAGAATTAATGAGTTTAAATATTTAGGAACGACTTTAACCAGCAAAAATGACAACATTTGGGATATTAAGATTAGAATACAGTCAAGAAATAAATGCTATTACTAGGTTAGTAAATATTGACATCTCGCCTGCTCTCTAGGAATGAAAATCTGGGAATATATTAAATAATAAGTTTACCAGTTGTTGAGAGTGAAACGTCTCTCTTAACTTACATAAAGAGAATAAAATTGAGGGTGTTCGAAAACAAGGTGCTAAGGAAGATATTTTTTCCAAAAATAGATGAGACTACTGGGAAGGGGAGGAGTTTACATAATAATGAGCTACATAACTTGAACTCATCACAAGACATTGTTAGGATAATCAAATCTGGTAAAGTATGGTGGGTAGGACACGCACTGAGAATCAGAGATTCTAGAACCTTGTTCAGTGTACTGACTGGTAAACCAATTGGAAGATACCATTGGGAAGAGCAACAAGGCAGATGGGAGTATAACACTAGAATTGACCTGAGAAATGTAGGGTTTAATGAGTTGGACTGGATAGAACTAACTTACTGGGAACATATTTGTAGATGTGATAGTGAGCTTTCAAGTTTTTAATGCCATAGAGTAAGTAATATATTTATCCTTGTTTCCTTTATATTATAATATTAGTACTTCCCCGCGTCTTCGCTCACATTAAACTATATATCAACTTATTCGACAACTTAAAATGCTATAAAATAACGAAACTTCAAGAGCAGTTTTTATATGCATACGCCACACCCCAGCTCATATCATGTGCCATTTTATGTACCAACAATACCAGCCGCGACGAATGTTCACTGATTACGCCCAGGTTTTATTGACACTATTTCACACGCTAGTAAGATAGCGTAATGGTATTTAGCTAACCATCGTTCCCTGAAAAATATGGAGTACAACAGAAGAAGTCCATTCTCGATCCGATGAATATTTTTTATGTTTGCTGAAAACAAACAAACGGACGGACGGACAGACAAACGTTCTAAAAATGGGCTGTTTGGTGCTTTTATCGTTTTTATTACCAAGAAGGAAAGGAAAACACCACAAAAACTCGAACACATAAAAACCTCACTGGTATATCTGTTCTTCACACTGGGAATGTATAAAGTATCTTTGTTTTTATAGTATATAAAATTAATCACAGAGGAAAGTAACCAAATCGTAAATTATGTATAAGTATTAATCATATATTGTTATACTCTGTGTTACAAAATTGGAAATGTAGGTTTATTAAACACAATATCAAAATAGAGATTATTATATAGATATGTGTAAAATCTGAAATTAATTTTTAATATTCAATTATAGCTTCTCTCTAAACAAATGTGTACTCGCGATTATTGTATGTACATGGACCTTTACTCGACATCCTTCAGCACCATTAATCAAAGAGTTTAATATTTCAGACTCACAATATGTGTAAAAACAAAACTAAGGTATCCCAAAGAAAGTAGTTAGTACAAAGTTTTTATCTTACTATGTTTCTTGTTTCTTTATCAACCCGAATAGGTAGTGACTTTCTTAAATATGCTAGTATCACTATGTATGAAAGAAAATAGGTGAATGTGCACACCCTGAGAAATTAACTACCTACTTATTTAAATTTCCAAACTGCTTGGTTAATTTAATTTAAAGATGCACTTCCCAGTTGACACGTGGCTTAAGGCGTTAGGCTTGACATATTTGATTTTTTTAAAAATTCACTCAAGGTGCAAACATTGATGTTTAAATAAGCATACTTGAAAAATGCCACCTTTCTATTTTTTTGGTTTTTTTAATTACAAACATCGGAGGTAACAGGTTTTAAGGCGTAAATAATTCAATACACAATCAACTTCGCCTATAGTGAGTGAACCACTATGGAATCAGATATTTGGTTCACATTGTCCAAAGTTAACTAAAGCTGAAATTTGTTTCCACTTAAAATCTATAGAGTGGGGTAGGGACAAGCTAAACAAAATAATACGATTATAATAATTTTATTAAAATACCTATATATTTTAACATTCAAATAGTTGGCTATGTGCTATGTCTTGCTGTTTACTAATTTAATTATTATTTTAATGGAAGAATTAATCTACTTCTCTACATATGTATCAATGTAAATGTAAGATCAATTCAGATAAATATATTGAACGTTTCCTATGTGTAAATAAATTTGTTAAATAATCACGATTTGTCTATTTTTGTAAATGTAAAACAATCAAGAAAATATATTGTTTCTCTATGGATATAAGATGATTAATGGATTCTGTAAATTTTCTTAGGATTGCATTTGATTTGGCAATCAAGTAAGATCAGAAAAAAAACTACATTATGTTTTGTTGATAATCCCCAACACCTCGTTGCCGAGGAGACTTACAAAATAAGAGATATACATTAAAAGTTCATAATATATTATTTGAACTGTATCAAATTTAAAACAACAACGCAACCACACCAACAATCAGTATTTTCGAAATTGATACACTCGCTGATGAGAGCGTGATGGTATAAAGATTACCCTTTATTCTTTAATCTAAGGAGTACAACATAAGAAATACCATCTAAATCCGATGGGTACATTTTAAGTTTACTGGAAACAAACAGATAGAATAAATCAAAGTACAGAAAAATGTACAATTTTACTATATTTATATTGATGTAAACAAACATTTTATAAACTCCTGTTAACATTATTTAAAGTATTTTTTAAATATTAATTTTGCTTATTAATGATTATAGTATCACAAGTTTAAAGCGTTTATTTACTAATCTAGTTTGCTCATTATATTTTTAATTTGACATTAGACTCAAACTATCGTTCTAGAACGTTTTTAAACCTTTAGAATACACATTCGTTATTTGATTTAATGTTATTAAAAATATATCGTATTAATAAATATTATACTTACTCAGATAGATTGTTCATTATTCTATTTGAGAATTATATTGCTCTAGATTTGGTCTAAAGATATTGAAATGAAAATTGAGCCTTAATTTAATTAATCTGAAGTTACTGGAACAGTTATCACTTTATGTATACATTTTGTGTAAGTATCCATAACTTCATAATATTTTTTAGAATAACTAGTTTAATCGAAGCTAAATTTTCGACAGATCTTAATATTAATTTAACTTTGTTCGTGTTTATATTAAAACAATTAATGTTCAAATTTTTTTACACATAAAAGCTCCATACTCAACACAAAATAAAGGTATTATGATTTATTAAAATTAATGAAAGTATGAATAGTATACATTAACTAATTTAAAGGATATAGCTTCATATGGCTTATTTTAATAAAAATGAAAATATAAATATAATTAATAGTAATGCTTTAATAAATATTATATTTTGATATTATTTATATAAATTTTATATAGTAGATTCCAAAGTAGAGATAATTTATATACTTCTGTGTCACTCCCTTCATATTAATTGGATATAGTTTGGAAATATCCCGTGGCTTTTTGTTCTTGAAATTATGGACCAGTGTCATAGTCAGATTGAGTACCTCTCAAGTGCGCCGCTAAGCACATTACCATACAACACATACCTAAACTAAATAAAATTGGTCAATTTCATATATTAAACTGGCCCATTTCATTCTTGTCTAGATAGATTTCGTCATGTATTTATTGTAGCGCCGCACTTGAGGTGTACTCAATCTGACTATGAAACTGGCCCAACGTTCTAGTAAAACCTTTTTTTAGTACCGCTTCTTACTACCCGTTTGGGTTGCATGCCTTTTTACCAATTACACTAATGTCTTAGGGGATAGGAAGGTTTAATTTAGGTCAAGTGCACCCACATTTGCATGGAGGAAGATTGGAAAAAACATTCAGGGAAGGCCACCCTCACTGCACCAAACCGATATTGAAACTTTATCATCTTCGGCAGTCATGAGTGAAACTTAATTACTCTATGCCGTTAAGAGCTCAAAAGTTCATTGCTGTACTCACAAAAGTATTCCACTTATCCTATCTTGAACTAGTTCTATCCAGTCCAACTCATTACACCCTATCTCTTTCAGAACCATTCTAATGTTATCCTCCCATTTACGTCTAGAGGTCAGTTTAATAGTCGGACTTAGTACGCCTCAAGTGCGGTGCTATATTAAATACAAGACGGCACCTACCTAGAGCAGAATGTAATGGGCAAGTTTCATAGTCGGACTTAGTACGCCTCAAGTGCGGTGCTATATTAAATACAAGACGGGACCTACCTAGAGCAGAATGTAATGGGCAAGTTTCATAGTCGGACTTAGTACGCCTCAAGTGCGGTGCTATACTAAATACAAGACAGCACCTACCTAGAGCAGAATGTAATGGGCAAGTTTCATATGTAAACCTAGTCCCTTCCATTCGCGTTTAGGTAGGTGACTTCTTGTATTTAGTACAGCACTACACTTGAGTCGTGTGAGGTCTGACTATGAAACTGGTCCAATATGACTACCCAATGGTTTCTTCTAATCGAGCTAGACATTCAATACCCTAACAATGGCTCTAGATACTAATAAGTCTAGTCTTATATAATATATTACATTATGATATTCATGTTTTTCTAGTATTCTCATTGCATAAAACCTGGTGCGGTGGCTTAATAGTCTATGGCGACACCCTTGCAGTAAACTAGACGGCCAATGATGGGGACATCAAGGTTCGAATCTCAGTTAGGTGTACCGAAGCTGGTTTTTCTAAAATTATTTTTCACTCTCCTTAGATGCAAATAGCACATAAGCGTATAACGGCTAGTAAGACGCAGTACATACATATCTAGAGTGTATATATATATATATATTTTTATAATAATAATAATAATAATAATAATAATAATATTTAGCACCGCACCTTACTATACCGTTCGGGTTATACGATTAAGTACTAATTACGCTAATAGATTAGGAATTGGGAGGGTTGAATTTTAGAGGAAGTGAACCCGAATTTGCGTGGAGGGAGAGTGGAAAACCATTTAGGAAAAACCACCCCCAGTTCACTCGACCGAGATTCGAATCTCGATCTTCCCGTCCTCGGTGGTCGAGCTCAACACGACTAGCGCGTTTGCCAACTACGCCACCGAGGCGAGTTATATATTTTTAAATGGCATTTAAATTAATTAAACGCAGCTGTTAATAATTTGTTAATTTCTACATCATGGTTCAAGTTACTCATCACTGTCTTTAGATGTAGAATCAAAGGTTTTCTTGATCAAATTTAAAAACGTAACAATAACTGAAAAATGTTAAGAAGATTTAAGAAGTATGAAATTATAAAGCCAGTATAAAAATTAATAATCTGGGAATGAAAATTAGATAGTGTGTCTCAAATAAGTCAACACCATGGACTATAAGTTTATTAAAGACACCCCAAGTTCAAATTACAAGTGACTTGTCTTGATTGCAGTGAGGAGCTCATTTCAGTGAAATGGACTAATAATAATTTATTACCAGAACAGTGGAATGACAACTGTACAAGCTACAAAGGACCTGTTCCCTGAGCATTTAAGTGATTTTAGTGACAACACTATTTTGAAATTATTCGTACTCTGGTTCCAGAATACATTCTTAATTTTAGATTAACTATTTTATTTCTTGTAGTAATTTTGTAGAAGCTCGTTCGTTTGGAAAAAATATTGTTATCGGATAATTGAATAGTTCTTTACATTCAAAATATTATTTTTGCCAACATAACCGACAAATGTTACTCGACGAAAAAGGGTTTAATGCATATTATTACTTCTGTTTTCCTTTGACCTAACCTTAACTCAAAGTTATTTTGACTCTCAAATATCTTAATCGTATCACTTTTACTCATGGTGACGGCCATACTACTTAATTCAACATTTTAGAAATAAGTTTAAATAGTATCCTCTTTTAACTAGATGATAGTATACACAAAATATATTGTTAGTAATTTTTGATTGATTTGATTATAAATAGAGGTGGGATTATAATTTATTGAAATCTTTAATTTTCAAGCTTCCCTATTTTCTCTATACAAGTTCTTGTTTATATAGTTTTGAAGTAAAAATTAATTTATAATTATAAACACAATCTTGTTATTAAATTTTTACATACGTATGGCCCCTTAAAAAAAGCAATACAAGGTAAGCCTTTTGAATGCTTATACAAACCCAACCCTTGAAGGTAGACTAACAAAGGGGTTCTCGCACGCCCTGAACGTCACATAAAGAGAATCCGGTGGGAATTGTTTTCTTTGTGCATACACATGCAACTACGCCTTGTCCAAGTAGACTTGCTAGGAGGAAATGACACACATGGTTAGTTCAGTCCTTCAAGGCCGGAGGGGGTAACCTTGGTCTTTGAGAGAGTCTACAAACCTGATGATTCTCTTGGACTCTGACTAGACCAGACAATCTATGTTGCCAGCGTCTATGTAAAAAAGACTTCTTTTTGTAAAATAATAATTACATTCGTCTTGTATTTCATATAGTTTTATACAATAAAAATACTCATTTATCATTTATTCACTGCTTCCTAATACTCGTTCAGTGTTAATGAAAATAACTTATTGATTAATCTAATGTGGTATGAATTAGTAAGGAATAGTTTAGATTAAATGTACCCGCATCAGTGTGGAGGGCGATTGAGATGCGGACTGGTGATCCAATCCCAATATTTCCAACAACGACAGTCCAGTTTGCTGCGATTGTGACCCCTTTGATATTTATCCAAAAGCCTAATGTAAATTTAGATAGAATGTATTTGACAGACCCTTTATGGTTACTGATGATCACAAAACTTAAGACGCTTTAATCTTGCATTAGACCTGATAGGTGGTGATAGTATGATTTGGGTTCGAACCTTAGTTAGGTGTGCTCAGTTTTTTCCCCTAAATCCTATTCCCTCTTCTACGTAAATGTTTAAATATGTATTTAAGCTATTCCATTCCCATCAATATGCCAGTAGTGTAAATATACAGACAGACTGAACCTGTAGTAAAACAAGGCGCGGACTCATAAAAGAAGTGTTGACAAACTTTCTGGCTGCTGGAAACTCTTTACGTCGAGACAGGGTTCCATTAAATGTAACACGATTGTTTTATTTACACGTTTCAATTGATTGCTTACAAGTCTCAACTGGGAAAACTAGTTAAAGATTTTAGTGGATCAGTTAGCCAGTTGATAATGAGGGATGGACCTATAAGTCTCGTTTCATTCACAGTAGGTTGTATTATATTCTGCCTTTTCTTGTTCTATAATTTATCTCTTTCTAGTATTAAGTTTCTTAAAGTACACTAAAGAGTTTTATCTCAGAAAAGGTTCAAAAATAATAGTATTTCCATACGATGTCAGAAAAAACCGATCATTTAAAAAAATATTTCATATGAATTTATAAAAACAAAAAATAGTTTTTAAATTATATTTTCTTGCTTATGATTTATACCTATTCATTACTAGCTTATGTCCACGGCTTCACTCATATTGAAAAGAAAGAAATTAACTTGTTTTCAGCAAATCATCTTAGTAACAAAAAAAATTCAGACACGTTTTAAGGAACCAAATTAATAATTTAATTGTTTGCAGTCCTTGTATCAAGATCTTATTTTTTCACGTGAATGTATTGTTGCAATCAACTCTAAAATAAATATTTTAAATTGGTGCAGTGGTTTTATTATTATTGTATCTCACACGTGGAGGCATTGTTGCAATGATCAATAAAATATATTCTTTTCATTATGTGCAGTTCCTGTATTCATATTTCCTCTCTTTACGTGGAAGCATTGTTGCAATGATCAATATATTCTTTTCATTATGTGTAGTCCCTGTATTAATATTTCCTCTTTTTACGCGGAGGCATTGTTGCAATAAACAATAATATAATTAGTTCAAACTCATGCAATTATTATTGAATCCCTAATGTCTCTCTTACGTGAAGGTATCTTTTCAATGAGCACCTAAATAAATTGTTTAAATTTACTATACCAGAACCAAACAATAAATACATTGAAACTATCATCCTATTGTGAGCACTACTCAACTAATTACGATTTTGCTGTAGGCTTTTTACAAATACCAACCGTAAACTGTATTAACTTATTAAGCCTGATTTATTTGACAGTGTTTCGGTCACTGATGATCTAGTGTGAGGATATAGCTTACTCCATATTCTGAAACATAAGGAGTACAATGGAAGTAGTCTCGTATTGATCTGACTTAATTGACGTCTTTGTTTTGAGTTTATTGGCAGCAAACAAAGAGACAGAAGGTAAAAAATTATAAAGATGGATTCTTGAATCTTCTTATCGTTTATACCCCCGATAAAAATTAGAAACTCCACTAGAATCCGAATGTAAAAAAATTCCTCAGAGCTGTGTTATGTGAATACATATGCGACCTTATGTTCCTAACTAAATACACTTATATCTTAAATTAAATTTATATTGATCGAAAATATTTGAAGTATTTCTCCGTTAAAGGCTACACATAATTCCATAAAATCTGACTAACCAAGTTGATGATCGATTAGAAAGATTAAACCTGTAATTCCTAGCGCATGTAATTAAGGGATAACATTATTTGCGGCGTCAAGAATACACGCCTCGCTATTGTGTGATGGTAGACCAGTTTCCTTTCCCTTTCCACTGCCGTGAAACCTATTTATTCCTTCTTCCTTGTCTCAATCAAGTATAAACTGCCTTATTAGGAGCTTTATTGAGTCTCGTATCGCTTGGGACACTATGTCTGAGATCTATAGCTATGTTATGTTATGTCCTAGAACAGTCGGTTCGGGGAAGTTAAGGGCTGCACAGCATATTGTTAAATTATTTTTTTCAAATTTACTTTTTGATTTAAGCGTACATAATTTTGAATCTATAATTTTATTCCAAATGAACATTTGCCCGTGGCTAAGATAGAACTAAACAATATTTCAACACGTAATATAACTTCAAATGCTAAAATATAATACAATTTAGTCTAGAGCAGTGATTTATGACCATTCGAGGATTAAGAAGATGGACTTATCCCTATACCCCTCCCCCCCCATACCCCAGCTCATATAAAGTGCCATCTCATGTACCCGAAGTACCAGTGGCGACGAAGGTTTACTGCTTACGTGGGAGCCCTGGACAACCTAGGTTCGTGGCCACGTACATTGACCACTATACCACGGGGCTGGCTTACGTATTAATTAAAACTTATTAACTTAAGGTCAGCCTACAACTTTTAAAATAATTTAATATGTTTTCCTGAATATATTTTTTGTCTTTTATGTAACAATTATTAGTTTTTAATAAACATTGTTTTAAATATATAATTATATTTCCATTGTTATATTAGTCATTTTTATTCCATACGTAATGAAGTTCCTTTCAAATAATACATAAGATTTAGTTTGTGAGTAACTTTTTTTTAGAAATTACAGATATAAAATTATACAAGTTTTTAACAATTTATGCTTTAATACAATTAAATGGTAAGAAAGCGAACCGATAAGCCAAAAATAAATTTCAAAATATATCTATAGGATTAGGCGCAACCTTATAAGATATTAAATTCTAGTTCTAGAGCGTGCTGGTACTTATTTTAATTTATCGATAAGATAATAAGGCAATTAAGTCTAATTCTATTTATAGCTTCACAAGAGTGATTAGTCCAAATTATAAAGTGATAAAAATATAGTCTTGCTAACAATCAAAATAAATATGTTACTATACCTCTGAGCAACTGGTAATATTAAACATTAAATTTAATTTGAATGTTCTGATTAGTAAATTAGTTCACCTTTAGACCTATTTGTAACTGTTAGCTATTCCAAAATCATGTGAGTATGCACACGCACTAAACTACAAGCTCATATATTCTAACTTGCAAGTGACAGGAGGATTAGATTCGAGTTAAATCTGGTTTAATTTAAACGGGCTTTTAATAATTTGTTTTATCTCTACACCTATTATTTAAGTTAGTCTTCCTTTAAATTCTACCTTCCTCAACCTTCCACTAGTATAATTCGATGCGTATAGCACAAATGGTAGGACGCGATGCAAAAGGAATTCAAATATGGATACTGTGCCATTCAACTTGGCAACCTTTAAATTAATTAGTGCTGTTAGCTACTCAATAAAACATTAATTCTATTTTGGACGGCTTAGCTACCTCTGAATTTACTAGTGTTCTTAATTATTCCAGGCCACAGATATGCTGTCAGACAACTCTACCACATCTGAATTTACTACTATTCCAAAACGATATCTGTGTTTTAATGGTCTAAGACATCGATTGCGTAATATAGTGAATTTTAGGTAACAAGGAAATCATGGTTTGAATCCTTGTCAGATGTAATGGTTTTTTTTGCCCAAATTTCTCCCCTCCACGATAATTCTGATAAATTTCCTCTAAAATCTCCTTTACTCATCCCAACTCCATCAGTGTGATTACATTATGTGTAGCCCGAAAAGGTAGTATGACGCAATGCACATCAAAAATAATCCATATAGAATTAATATTTTGTCAGACAGCATAACTTCCTTTGAATTTACCTTTAATTTTAACTATACAAAAATCATACTCATGAAGCTAGAGGTTACACCTACACCTACTAGTGATTCTGTAATGAGGATCCCATTTTTTTTTATTTTTTTTTTTGTTGGGGACGTATGCATTTCTAAGGAGTTCAAATTCTCTTAATGTTTTAAAACAGAGTGTACATAGCCTTTGCATTTAAGTTTAAGTCATGGTGAACACAATAGCCCACATTGCTGTTTTATGAGGTACTTGTAGAAGTTCCCGACTTTTCCCGAAGTAGCCACACAATCCATTAAATATTAACTTTGCTTCAAACAGACAGAAAAAATATCTCTACATTATATTTCCTCCAACCAAGTTATTTTTAGTTCGTTTGAAAAAAAAAAATCAAATATAAATTTTAAAATTCCTGTTTCGAGACTTACATGTACGTGCACAGGAGCTACGTTTTTTTTTAAATTTCAGACCTTCTCGTGCAATATCGCAAACAGTTCATGACAGACAGACAGACAAACAAACTCTTCATTTTAATAATATATAAAATGAGAAACATTGCAAACCATTAGTTTTAAAATATATTAATGAAATGTAGATCAAGGCCCTGTGGTGAAAGGGATTTGTGGCTACACGATTAGAATGGTTCCCCTTTGAGAGTCTGGGAACGCCATAATAACGAGTAACACCACACAGTTATTGGAGAATGTTACTAGATTGATGTTTTTGTCCCCCTAACCTTACCCTATAGTCCTAATTATTTTAATTGCTAGTATCTTCTCTTTTTCCCATGTATAATCATGGTGAGGTAAATCGATATTTAATACTGAAACAATCAACGTCAAAACTCACTGCAATAAAGTAAAGTGATTAAATATGTTATTTTCTTCTATCAATATAACACTAGCGAGTAGATTAACTCTTAAGTAATTATTTGAAATTTCATTAAAGGATAGTACATTTTTCATTGCATTAAGATAAAAAAATAATAGGTAGTATAGCTATTATAGCTGTATTTTATATTATATATATATTGACATTCATTTACCAATACACCATAAAATATTTGAAATATTTATGGATTAAATTCATCGTAATGTATATATTTTCTAATAACTATTGACACTGTAAATAATGTAAGGTGACTGCTGGATAGGAATTTGGGTGCAGCTCTCAAGAAAAGGAAAGGGACCCATAAGAGACACAAACCTGTTGATGGCTTAGCTTAAGGCCCTTGGCCCTGTCGAGTGCAAGTCTAGAAACTATTTTGTGGGATGGTGGGCGGGAGGGTGAGAGGCGTGGCGTGGCTTCACAACCAACCAAAGTATCCTTCCACGCCAACATGAACAGATGAATCACGGAAACCGTAGATGGCGCTAGCTACCAGACAGGTCTTGCGGAAAAATCATACTTTTGGAAATATCAGTTTTCTCGAGAACGAGTGAAATATGTATGTTAATATTTTCAACACCCCTTCTAAGATAATGTATAGATGTTTGTTAATTGTTATGTTTTCTTATTTTTTGTTATGAAGTCAGCAGTTTTCTATTGAATAATAGCAATTTTATCTATATTCGATCACTGTTAAAACTATAGAGGAGGTATGTATATAAAAAGTATAGCTTAATAAACATGCTTCTATACTTAAACATACCGTTTCTGAAAAGAAAATTTCAAAACGATAACAATTCTTGAAGATAACCGTTTGTTCCCATGGCTCTGCATTTCTACGCCAAATGAAAAGGGCCAATCACCTTAAGCTAGGAAATATGTTCACTCTTTGTCAGTGGCGAGTGCCAGCTAACTCCACAAACAGGGAGGGCCACTCCAAGTGGCCAGGTCACTAAACCAGGGCGGAGTAAAGCTTTATTGGTGTAGAATTTATAAGTAGAGGTAGAAAGCTTCTGGAATGTTATTTCGAAATCTCATTGTCATATTTATAACGGGACAGCTCTACCTAGTTTTTGAGCGTCGTTTGATGAACGCAGTTGTCCTTGGGAATAGGTGATCCCATTCATCATAAATGTGCATAGCTTATGATATAAAGCATGATATTAATCAATTGAGTTATTAATATATGACTCCAGTTAGTCAACTAACCCTTAGATGCATTTACGTTAATATGCTAATTTATTAATAATAATCAACGATAGTTATAGTTTAGTAGAGAAAACTTTGAACAAAATAAATCTGTTTAAAAAATAGAAGACTTCACATAAGATCGGAAGCACTTAAATTCCCTCCTCTCCGATTATTTAAGGCTTATAATTTATTGTATTGTGTTTCAACACTTTTTCGCAAATAAAATTCTCGTGTATTTTAATCCGCTCTCTTCATCATGTGCTTCAAGTTAAATTTTAGGCATTGATATTACATGCTGGAGCTATAGCCTACTAGTAATACTAGGCCCTACTTAGTTTATAAAGTTAAAATGAAAAATGAAAAATGCTTTGTGTACCAATTAATCTGTTCTTAACTATTTTAAGTAAAACGAGTATTCTACGTGCACCACTTAATAAATGTTTGAACTATCCTGACACATAGAATAATGAAGTAGTTTCAAAGAAGATATTATAGTTTATAGGATAAGTTTCCACATTTGCCTGGAGGTAGAGTGGGAAACCATTAAGGAAAACCACGGTCGGTATAGTTTGCTTAGATTAGAAGTCCAACCTCCCGGTCATTGACGAACCTGAATTGCTTTGGCGTCTTAGCCAATCAGCTCACTGATGGCGGTAACCTTGAATTTAAATTAATTGATATATTAGGTCCATTATTTTAATACATGATACATTCTATAAATTTAAATTATTTTAAATTTAAAAAAATATTTTTCCTATGTTGGTTATTTTATCAATTTTCTTTTCCAAACATAATTTTATATCAGCCCCTAAAAATAAGACCTGCTTAAACTAGCCTGTCTAGGTAACGATTAAGAAACATTGTTGAAATAATTTATTCGCGTTTATAAATATATATAAGTTAAAGCTCGAGATAACAAGAATTGATTTAATTAATTTATATAACAAGCCAGGGAGGTGCTAAGATTTGTGGATAGAAAGTATCACGTGGTCAGCACAACGAACCATCCGACGTTAATTTAAAATTTCTGTACCGATATAGCTACTTATTTATTTAAGTAGCTCCTCAGTATGCAGATATATAATATATTCATACACTTATATATATATATATTTGATAATAAATACATATATCTACATATATGTACATTTATATAGTTATATATACATATGTTTGCGTATAAATACATCTACATACATAAATATACATTTATTTGCATACATACATATTATGTAAAATATACTTAAAGTTATATATATATATAAAAATCTAGGTGTGTATAGGTTCAAATTTTTAAAATTATTTAAGAAAATAAATTTGAAAACGTTCATTTTACACTTTCACAAATTTGCAACAAATAGTTTACCTTAATGCGTGGTTGTAGTTTGTAAAATATGATTTAGTATTACTTCTCTCTGGAGCTTTTTTCTTCTTCTGAGAAGTAAAAAAATAAAGAGGTTTTAGGGTGTGAGCGGCCTGATCTATACATCATTAACAGCTGGGTCTACCACATTATCAGTAAAATGGCCAGCGGGTCTCTAGTTTCTGATTACTTTCATCTGAGTAAAAAAATACCTTTTCTTTCCTTTTATTTCTTGTTTACGTGACTAAAAGAGCGTTAACTCTAAATGTGAGTGGCAACTGAATCCTTTAGTGTAAGAAAAAGAAGCAACATAAAATATCACTGAATTAAGTTGGGATGAAAGTGAACGACATTTAAGGTCTAATTTTTTTCAATTTTTACAACAAAAAGCAATTTTTTTGAACCAAAAAATAAAAAAACTGCTTCAGTTTAATTTTATACACATGATAATGTCAACCGTTCTTAAATATTTGTCAAGAGCATCGTGGAATTCGTATAGAACATTTGTTATTTAAAATGTATCTCTCAAACTCTATTACGCTCATAACTAACATTAAAGAACATATTGTGACTAGTATGTGTAGAATATTAAACCCAATGTGTCTAGTGGTGGAAATTTTTAAAATTATTGTTGCTATAAAAACTGCAAAAATACTTACCTTAATTCGCGTCCACAAATTGTAAATAATTACATATAATTTCAAGGAGTAAAATTTGATATTTATATAAGAGATTTAACGCCATCAAATTTTATTTTTTATTTGATTGGGTTAGTAATATTAACATACAAGCAAGAGATTGGCTCAACAGATAACTTGTAAGCCAGCTTAACCTAATGTCGTGCATTTAACACTCAGAACGTGAACCATACCTCAAGACATTTAATGCCTGACAACGTTTTATTACTGAGCCAATGTTTCCTTCATATTGATGTATATACCCTTTAACAAATGGAATAATACATTTAAAAGTCTTTAATTAAGAGTCCATTTGGGGATCTTATTGGTTTTGGTAGTAGAAGTGGATCTTTCAACACACTAATCTGTAAATACCAGTAAAGTTATTACAATCTCATAAGTTACTCTAAAATTTTATTAAAATTTAAGGCCTTGATTTTATTTTTTCAACTATTGTACCCTTATATCATGATAGGGAAATTATCAATCGTTTTAAAGTTACGAAACAACATGTTATCAACTATATTTTACACGGTGCAAGATAGCTAAAACTAATTACAACACTACTGTGTAACCGCGTAGAGTTAGAAATGTTTAGTTGGACCCCAAGCAGGAAGGGGTTGGAATCTTGGAGTAGTGGGTGTTGTGTGGTCATGAAGAATCAAGTGATAAAAAACTAACTTCTATTTATTGATGACAAGCTCCAAACTACTACACATAGATAACATGGAATCACGTGATACGGTAGAATCAGAGATCAACGGGTACCTCACAAGCTGTCTAAGGAACAGAGTTCAAGCCCCCACGCGGTGGGAGTCGCGAGATAGTGGTTTACATCAAATCTTCTCATAGGTGGTTGCCAAACCAACTTTTTAGTTATGCATTATAGCAAGGATTCTCTTCAACTGGGATTAAGCTGTGCTCCTGCTATTTAGACAAACAGTTAATACTATAAACTCGCTGAAGTCTACATTATATCAAGCAAGCAAGGTCCATTAGGCTTGATTCACACGTTCGCCAATAATAGAAAGCAAAATATGCTTGAGTATCGCAGTAATTCACACGATATATGTTGACCCATGATGCATTGGAGTGAAATCTCAAACAGCTGATTATCAACATATTTTATTTTCTAGTGCATAAACATATATTTTAGATTATTCTTTATTTATATGGACGTTTTCAAATTATAATGTTGTGTCATGGCACAATCTAATACATCAATACACATGTTTTAAGCTAACTTTTTTTATCTCCTCACAAAGGACAACGAAGCTGTCCGCTGTCTTCTAGCTGTAGAGCGCATGCTTTGTTAAATACGCATGCGCACTGATTTGAGATGGTGGTTCTGAGATTTTACTGGTTATTATGTGCCGAACATCTTTGGAAGAGCGAATGAAGTAGATATGAGTTGAACTTTAGCAGAACAGCTCGCGTGGATAAGTCTGGAATCTTGTGATTGGCCTAGAACTCAGCACGTAACCATGTTTTTGTTCTGCGCTTATTTTTCAGCGAACGTGTGAATCCACAGTTAGTTGTACGATGCTCGCTCATCAACAGAAAATAATACATCCGGACGTTAATCAGACAATGTTTTACCTCCAAGAAAATGTGGAAGCGTGAATTAACATGTTACTAGAACTAACCTAAAATAAAATTCTTAAAATATTTATTTATTTATTTTGAATGCCAAGTTTTAATCTTTGTCTAGGATAGCAGCACCGTTAAAATAGCAGAACAAGGATAGTGCCAATATAATTTAGAATTTTATCAGTACTTACTTGGGGTTGGAGGAGAACCTCAGGGCACCTTTCTTGGATTTTAAACAAAGCTTTCCAGTTAGCGACTAACCAGATTAGATGCACTGGTGCGCCTTTCATTTATCTTAAGAAATTCTGTAATATGTCCACAAAATTTCATTTTAAAGGTAATATCTATAGATTGATTTTAAATATATTATAATTTCAGAAACATTAAATAAATGTTTCGTCATTTATTAGGCCATATCTAATATAACTGTTATATACTCATAGCCCAGTAGTTTATTCCATAAATAGTGGAGCTGGCCTAGTAGTTTATTAGGTCGTAATAATATGGCCGAATAGAAAACAATTATACTAAATGTATTCATATAATATTAAGATACTGATAAAAGATAATATATATATTATTAATTCTTAAATCATTACTTTTGATTTGTTTTAAAAGATACATTCTGTTCCAAAATGTTATACATACATTGTTTGGATTCTCAAACGATTTGGTTTTATAAGCTACCTACCTAGCGTAGCTGCCTACTTAGCTAAGGTTCCCAGGATTGATTCCCGGCATGGCTGAAAAATTTATAAATGGATTGATGTGGGTTTACCCTTTAACAGTGATGAATTAACGGCCGGGGTCTGGCTGCTGTGCCTGTCCTAGTCTTTAGTTAGATTTTAAAAGGCAAATGAAGCTAAGACAAGCCTAGCAAGCTGCTTGTGGAAAATATATGGCTTGAATATAAATCTGACTTAGACAACTGGCTGGAAACAGTAATAAATGTAAAGTAAAGCTACCTATCATGAAATAAGAAAGTATTAACAGTCAAATATGTGACATTGTTGAGAGTAAAATATCTAACAAAAGTGGAATTTATGTATATGTGTACGTTAGTATGTGTGTGTTTGCGCGCTTTTTTCATATTATGAGTAATAGTAAGAAGGTACGGATAAGTCTGGTATAATTTAAAGTAAATTTATTCTCCCTTGTTTTAAGGATTATAGGACATTCATTTATAAACCAAATTATTCTTAATACATTCTACCGGGTAAAGAACCACGATCTTCCTAAGACTGTCAAAACAGACCACATTATGCTGACGTATTAGATCACATGACGACTCATGGTAATCGTTTTACTATCAAAACTAAAATATTTTTCTTTCACTCTATCAATTCGAGTTATATAAATATGAACTAATTACTCTAATTTGTCAAGGATAAGAAGGGTTTAGTTGAAATATGGTGTATTTATATTTGCTTGGAGGAAAAAAGGATATTGGCAGTACATTCTATTAAAATTTTGATTTCTTAAACCATTCATCCACATAAGTGTGTGAAACATAACAAAAACTAAAGATATTCATATTCGTGTCACGCCATATAATCCACAGTTATTAGTGCTAACTGTGAATGTCAAGGGTTTCGAGACGTTAACCTCCCATTTTCTCTCAAATGCCATTGATGGAAATACAAATAGGGTTCAAATCCCTTTCTGGTGAAATGAGGGTGGCAATTCATATGTGAATTTCTCAGTCCATCTCTAAGATAGTTCCGGTCCTTTTACTCTAAGTTGCTCTCCCCATCAATATTTCTTATATTTGGGTCATAAATGGCCTTTGTGCTAAAATTAACACTAGTAAGATCCCAACCAATAAATTATAATGTTTTCATTCTTAATTTAAAATTAATTATACTCATCTCAACACATTATGAAATATGTTTCAATGCTTGAGCTGTATCCGATTATATTTATTTTTCTATTCCTTCGAGGCACTTTATTATTAGCTAAAAGTTGTGCTAAAATAAACGATAGAATCCCCTGCAAAATTTCATGATACTACTTGCTTTACCAAACTGCCAAGCGCGTAGCTTCTCAGAATATCTTGTGGCGCACCAATCGAGATAAAACACGTTTTCTGGGTATTCCTTAAAAAATCAATATTATATTTTTTAAGCTTTTTTTTTATTTTAACTCTTTCTCCTAACTATTTGAATCATATAGTGACCTTAACGTTGGTTGAGTGAAGCTTACTATTCCTACGATACACTGTGAAAACCAGCATCCGTAAGACGTCACCTGTTTACTGTGGGAACTTTTACTTTTTTTTTATATAAAAACATAACTACGGTTGTTATGTAAATATTTTGAAACATAAAAGTGATGTTTACTGCTGAAACACAAAGCTAGGCATTGCTTATTGATTTTCCATTCATATTTAAACTTTTATATACAATATTAATTTATTTCAGCGGAAAATAAGAGTTATACTGTAGAATGTTCAAATCAGTATGAAAACACAGATAAATACATAACATATGACACATTTCCTGGTAGACAATGTAATGGCGGTGGTATAGGGGCTAAGCGATTGTCTCAAGACCCGATTTTTGTGGGTTCAGACCCAGTTATGGCCAACGGATTCTTCTTGGACAATAAAAATCCATGGCACAACTTCCTTCGGAAGTAAAGAAAATCCATCGGTTCTATGTCAAGTGTGGCATGTAAAATAGCCCTGGAAACTATGTGTCAATAACATTCCCGGTAAAATAGGTAGGGCCTTTCACTCTAGCTCATAGAAATTCTCGTGTGATGATCTAATCAGTCGGCTTGGAAAGTTTACGTTAATATCTCAAATAAATAAATAAATTTAAATATATTTATTTTAGTAGATTCCAATAAATTAATCCCTTCTTACATGATTTATGAGAGTTACGGCCTAGATTTATGTTTTGTAAACCATATTAAATTATTATCATGTCTCTATCTTATATGTTTACTTTATATTAACTAACGGCTGTAACACTTTGAAGCTTCAAAAACTTTCTTGATGCTTTCTCACTAATAACATAAATGGCTAAACATGTTGCCTACACAGTGTATTGTAGGGGATGGAGAGGTTAGGGCTCAAATTTGGGATGGTTGTACTGAGGCTGTTTGTTCCTAAGGGCTTTTCCATTCTTCCCCACACTTAAATATGTTTTCATTTATTTTAGAATTATATCTATATAAATAAATCCCATTAATATAAATATTAGGCTATCTCAGACGGGAACAGAACAGTTTTAATAGGGTGAATCTTATATGACAGCTTGAAACGATATTAGTTCTATTTTCAAGTATTTATACGTCAATTAATGTGACCTACAACCGTGAATTTGATATTTGTTATCAATACCTATAAATCAAGCTAGTAATATAGTAAAATGTTGTAATTTTGGCAGCCAAAATATATGTTTGAATTCAATAAAACGCTCCTCTTATAAGAATTGAATTACTCTCAAAAACAGAGCACGACATAATAAGTTCCTAGTGTTGGTGTTAGGATTATAAAGGGAGAACAATATATCCTCCTTGTCTGAAGTGTATTTGATATCAATATCATTTCACTGAAATATTTCCACAGTCAAACAATTCTTTAACTTTCTGTAGTTTAAATAAAAAGTATTAACCTGTGACAAAGTGTCCTGGTTGGGGTAGTGATGACCAGTATAAACTATTTAGGTCATTGTGAGTGAAGTCTTTGGTTCCTAAACATCTTCACAGAGGCTATAGAGACGGAACGCTAAACTGTGATTCTGGAAAACCACCAAAGTGGTTTTAGCAGATACTCTAAAAAGCTTCACTATCAAAACTTATCCCATGGTAGATTCTTAAGGGTTCCAGAAGTCCACTATATAATATATGCAATTATATGAAAGCTTTGTTTCTTTGGTGGGCGAAGATTATTTAGAATATTTATGATACTGAGTAAGTAATTTACAAATCACCAATTGGCATTATAGACTTTTCATTATGTTGGTCATGTATAAAGTAATTCCTCTGTTTAAATTTAGTGGTTTATAAGATGATAAATATATAAACAAAATAACTTTAAGATTTGGCCAAACGTACTAAGCTTAATTTGTGACTATATACAGTTCTGTAGCTTTAATTGAGAAAATTTTAAAATTAAAACTAAAATATATACTGGAACAAGCTCAACACATCTATGATCATCATTATCATTATCAACAAAAACAAACGTTTCCATCCTGTGGCTGGTTCAGTTTAGTAAAATGCCTCCATCTTCCTTTATCCTTCCACCATTCTTCCATTCTTCTTTTCTCACTTGAACATTTTTTGTTATCTGATCCTTTCTTGGCCTCTCTTGTGGTCCTTTACCGACATACTTTAAATCCAACATTTTATTTGGCATACTTTTTTTTTCATCCTCGTTACAAGCCCATAAAATCTCTGTCTTGCTTCCTCTATTATAAAGTACTATCTGTACCCTCACTCTTTCCCAGATACCTTCATTCCTAATCTTGTTTCTCCTCGTGACAGCTGACATGATCCTCACAAACTTTATTACCATGGCCTCCACTTTCGTAGTCTCTCTTACAATCAATTTCCATGTTTCTGCTGCATATGTGACAATATATAAAATACTTTCTTACACTTCAAGGGCACTTCTCTTCTCCATAGCAAGTCTTTAACACACATATACTTTTCCTGACCAACTTTATATTATGACATTACAGCGATTAATCTGACTGTATCTTTCGGAATAAAATATCACAAAGGGTTCTTATTTTATTTCAGTTGTTATGGTGTTTAATATGCTCATCTGCTATTATTATAATTTATTAAATATATATTAAATACTCTTGATTTTATCAAAAGTTATTTTATCAGATATCCCCTTGTAATTATGGGGAATTGAGCTATAATAATATCCCTGGTTGTTTCTGTAATCACTAACGGTGTTTTTCTATTAACAAGGAAGTTTATTATAAAAAAGTATATTTTAACAACTTACGACTGATTGTTGCTCTCAAAACAGGTAAGTTTTATTTGAAGGTTATGAAAGCGTTGATTATTTCAACCATTAATCGGTTTTTGTTTCTTATCCCATTTGGTGGCACTTCTTATTTACTGGTGCCAAATTTTGGAACTGTTTAATTGGTAGAAATCAATAATATTCTATGTTAGCCTTACAACGCTATCTAGTCTATGCAAGATTGTTGAACTACAGCTTAGATTAGCTGTGGTCTATCACGGTTGCTTTGTATGCCAATCATTTATATTTTAACCTTAATATATTTTACTTGTAAATATTGTAGTGTTTTGGTGAGGACATTATTCCTAACAGTGTTTTAATTTGTGGTTTGTCTATTGTTTCTATTTTTAGTAATGGAATTATTATGCATTAGGAGTTTTTCCTAATAGGTTTGCTTTTAGGGCTATGTTTGAATAAAACACTTTTGAATGTTTAATTTAGAATATTTTAAAATAGCTTTTGGTCTATAATTCTTCCTTGGAAAAATATCAAGGAATATATATTCTCCACCAAGTATTTTAAAATATTAGAACATAGGGTAATTTTTAGTTTGTATTGTTTCAAGTGATATTTAAAAGAACTATAACAAACTAGAACAATATTTGATTTATTTTGGCCAAAGAGGTTTTTTCTATCAAAGTTACAGAGAGCTATACTTACCCTATCTCACATCTCCCTCCATCCCATATGAAGGGGGAAAATTAAACATTTTTAATCTTATATATTTTTAAAAAAGCTTTTTTACAGCATCATACAAATGGTCTACTCGCATATTTTATTTAAACTAATTGCGTATAACCCGAACGGGTAGTAAGACGCGGTGCTAATAATAATAATAATAATAATATTTAAACTAATGAGGTTAAGATTAGAGGGGTAGAGGAAATTCAGTGTAGTTTTGTTGGAGGAAAAGGAATTAAACCTAAACCAACACTAGTAAGCTTGGCCAGAATTCTAGGCCTAACATTGCCGCAATTGGCAAATCCTACTATGCTAATTTGATATTTAGTCTGAGTTCCCACTGAGACAGTTTACAAGTATGAATAGTAGGGATAATTTAAATTTTATCGAACAACCAACATAAATTATTTTTAAAATAATAATAAAATAATATTAAAAATATAAAAAATAGTTAAATAACATACATTTTTAATTTGAGGAATTAAAATGGTCATTTAGAGAACAATTTAAAACGAATTTTTCTAAAGGTAAAGTGTTAAAATGTTCTATATAAATTAACAACAATCACGGTTCTTATTTCTAAAGGTCGATCACATTCTAATCCTTAGTTACACTTACCGTAAATGATTAAGGTAACTGGTTTGTAGCTTGACGTGGGACGGAATGCCTACAATTTATTCTGGTTCGTGCATTGTATTAGATCTAAGGTTGAAGAGCGTTATAATCTTCAATCAAACATGAAGGTATTTTGAGCAACCTTGTGTTTGATAAGAACACTCAGATGAGTAAATTTGTTCAAAATCTGTGACCATTTATGAGTTTTTTTAATATGTGAAAATACCTTCGGTCTTAGCTCGTATGCCAGTGCATCATTAAAAATAATAATTTTTAGAATTAAATAATCTAATACGTATTACTAATATACAAAAAGTTATACCTAAAATAGATAATCAACCATGAGACCATTGGCCTTATACGTTAATACTCTAACTCACCACTGAGTTAATAAGGTGCTAGAATAGTGAAAAGTAAATTAACTAACGGCAGAAACCAAGTGGATTCATAACATTAATGGGGAGAGCTTTATCGTCGTAGGAAAACAAACAGGAAGGAGAAAAATACAAATGGTGAAACAATTTTACTGTGGCTTCCAGAAAAAAATTATAACATTTGATTCACGAAGGTTCATTCTATGCTCCAATACGAGTTGGCTTTCATTTCCAGGGTATTTATGTCTTAATGATCAACCTAATTATGTAAATTTTTGAACTTTTCATAATTTAAAATCCAAACATTTGAATTAATTCTACAAGTATAGTTAATTATATATTTATTTATAAGATCAAATAAAAATGTATTTTGTCGTACCAGTAAACATAAAGCTAGTGTATTCTTATTGGTTTTGTCAATATTTAAACTAAGCGAAACATTTGATTTGTCATTTCTAGGCTACCTAGACAGCCCCATTAAAGGGATGTTTTCACACAATTTTACTGGAGCTTGTATTAAACTTAGCGATGATATAAAATGTGATTTTAAATTAATATTGCTCTTAAATAAATATATCAATAATATTTATTGGTTATATTAAAATATGTTATCATTATATTAATTTTAGTGATTTATTCGGAGTAAAAGTAAAATATATTCCTACCTGCATTAAAATAACAGATATATTTTATTAAATGAAAACGACTTCATAATTAAAATATTAAATACAAGAAAATATTTTTAAGACTTAAGAAAATGATATAATAATTATATTCTAGGGAGACCATCAAGATAAGTAAAAGATTCGGATACAATACAATCAAGTTTTAGTCTCGGTGCTATTTTCCACGAAACCTGTTTTTAGAAAGGGTGATTGTGACAGTTGGCCAACTTAGGAAAAGTTACATGAGAAACTCATTAGCAATCTCAACATGTAATTGAGGTGAAAAGTATGAAAGCAAGATGAAAAAGATATTCGATTCAAAGCTGTGGCTGAAAACATCCGACAGATATATTTGGATCAAACAAATTTAATTGGACGTAGAAATGAAGCACAAAGTAAGCAGCATAAATTCTCAGATGACATAATTTAAATTGAGATCTCAAATATTTCTGCTCCAGGGATGTTTTGAACGTGTCAAATTAATTTAATTACTGAATATTCCTTTACACAGCTACTATGAGTCATTGATACTGATATTAAAAGACTGTGAATAACTTACAGCATTTGATTAAAGCTCTTTTTGATTGCTGTGTTGGTAAAGTGTCTTCCTTATTAGTTAGTTTGATAATTGATTTTAAAATAGTTTGTGGCATTTTTGATTGATATTCTAATCACACATATTTGAATATTATGCACATAGCTAAGCCAGATATATTTAAATAAAAAAATTTACAAACCAAATAAAATGTATCTAAAAAGGAACAACAATTTAAATTTGTTATAGAAATGTGTTTAATTTAAATCATTTATTTCCATAAACAAATTGATATATTAAACAGCACCAGGTTTGATAAAATACCAAGATTCTAATAATGAATACAATATTATATGTGTCAAGTAAAAATTTAAACATCCTTATGAATTTAATGTTTCAAAATAAAATGTATATATTACAGAAGAAAAGAGCTACGTAGTAAATGAAAAATCTAATATATATTTAACTTGCTTTTGCCCGCGGCTTCGCTCGCGTTAATGTAGATTTTATCAATAAATTCAGGTTGTCAATTGACACAGGGAATATGACAATAAAAACGATGAACATATTGAGGTTGTTAGTCAATAGAGGTTAAGATAAAGAAAAAAACAAACTACACAATATAAATCAGGATTAAGTGTAGGAGTAGAAAAGAAGTAGCGGAGTGTGTGTCAGTAGAGTCACAGGTTATGCCTTGCCACGAATTGGAAGATCCTACTCCATCTTAAATTTTACTTACAGTTAATTAAAATCCCATATTTACTCCGCTTGTTCTTGACCGTTGCAATCATGGGCACAGAATAGATCATTATTTTAGGACGCTCCTATATACTATGTTGTATGTCCTTCCATTTGACACAAATACATACAAATTCTGGGCATTGGACACACGCGAACAGGCTATATATAGCTGGCCATGGGAAAAACATTGCATTTCCAAATGCACCCCTGCTACCTGCAATGTTTGCCCTTGCGCTTTGTTAATAGTGATAGCAAAACTAAGTTTGATTGGAAACTGGAGTCTTTTGAATTGAAATGGTAGGTCAGTGGGGATTATTGGGATTCGAGGTATGATTACACTTTCCCCTTTTCCCACACCTGTTAAAATGGTGGCACAGATTATATTTTGCCCTAATTGTGTAATTGAAGCCTCGTCCCATTACATAAACGGGGTGCATCTAAATTTCGCATAAGCATAACTGGTACACCTAATTTCAATTGTAGTTTATGCAAGGGTACACCCGATAGCTCCAGAGAATTTAAAAACTCAGCGGGATATGAAGTGCTCTGTTCTGTGTCCATGATTGTATCTATTGACAAATACTCCTTTATTTCTCCCTGCACCTCTTTCAAAATGTCAGTGTTGATTTTGTTAACGATTTCATATTTTGGTGCAAGAATTGCTCTTGCACACAACCAATGATCACAATTTAAATTTAGTTGTAAGTCTGGGTAAACTTTAGCAATGAGCTCCACATCATTTTCCACCAAATTACAGAATTCCCCTGTAAGTAAAATACAGCCTTCAGCATCCGTGTCCAAACGTCCATCGCCAATTTTCAATAGTGTATCTGCGTAATGTCCTGAATCTACGTCATTATAAAGGTGGACTCTCATATTCGTTGTTAGGCTGAATTTTTTCACTTTTGCCCACAATCTTGATGACTTGAGACAGGCTTTGATTTCATCTGCATGTGTGCCCCTCTGGATCACCGGTAGAGTTTGTCGGAAGTCACCAGCCAGTAAAACTACCATTCCTCCCATAATATCTGTACTGTCTCGCAAGTCCTGAAGAGTTTGGTTTAACGCCTCTATAGCTTTTTTGTGGGACATCGTACTTTCGTCCCACACTAAAAGTTTACATTGTCGTAGCATCATACCTCGAGAGCTATTTTTGCTGAAATGAATAATACCAAACTTCTTACGACAATTTTGTCATTTACCATAACGGGGTGAACAGACAGAGCTTAATTAGCTGAATATAATCATTTTTAATCATTTTAAGATAGATGTGCCTAAAATAACTCGGGAACAGATTTTTATTCGGGATATCAGATTTTCTTCTGGGATACCGCAGGTCCCTTTTTCTGTACTCCAGGCATCATGTTGCAATTAATTTATTCATATCAGTAGGCCGAGTTGTTAAGCTGGACGACCGTCTAACAGTTATTTTTTTCTATCCGTCAGGAACAGTACTTTTTTTTTGGATGAAAGGTACCCTATGTCCTTTTCTGTACCGATGACGTGTATGCGAAATTTCATGATGATCGGTCGAGTAGTTTAGGCATGAAAGCGTAACAAACAATAACAAACAAACAAACAAACTCACATTCGCATTTTTTCTGAATGAAAGGTAGCCTATATCCTTTTCTGTACCCATGACAACGTGTATGCGAAATTTTATGATGATCGGTCGTTTAGTTTAGGTGTAAAAGCGTAACAAACAATAACAAACAAACTCACATTTACATATTTTCTGGATGAAAGGTACCCTATATCCTTTTCTGTACCCATGATAACGTGTATGCGAAATTTCATGATGATCAGTTGAATATATTAGGCATGAAAGCGTAACAAACAATAACAAACAAACAAACTAACTAACACTCACATTTTTTTGGATGAAAGGTACCCTATGTCATTTTATGTACAACGTGTATGCGAAATTTCATGATGATCGGTTGAGTAATTTAGGCGGGAAAGCGTAACAAACAATAACAAACAAACAAACAAACTCACATTCACATTTTTTCTGGATGAAAGGTACCCTATGTCCTTTTCTGTACCCATGACA
>CABFWO010002486.1:53207-63945 GCA_902155825.1 Timema genevievae
ATATATATATATATATATATATATATATATATATATATATATATATATATATTCAGTGAACCTCATTTTAGAAGCATTTATATTATTAAATAATAGCTATTTTTAATACATAATTATTATATTTTATGTATGTATATTTGTCTAGAAGATTATTCGTACTTCCTAATGTGATATAGATATGAAAAATAGGGAAGTTGCTAAGAAACACTTTAAGGCACGCAAAAATCTAAATACTGAACACTTTTTTTAAAAATAAAAATTATATAAAATAAGAAAATATTTGAGACTATGCGTTTTGCTATGTTATTTTCACTCAAAAAATAAAGATAAATAATAATTATTACAATAGAAGTTTCAAATTCAAATACAAAGAGATGATACAAATTATTAAGTCAACCATCTCTATATTTTTGTTAGTTTGTATTCACATTACAGGAGACCGAGGCGCTCATTGGATACAGTTTGCGTTTTATTTTATTTTATAATTTAAATTTATTAATTGTTCTAAGTAAATCAATGGTCAGTTACCGTGTTTCATGAGTTACTTAAAATGTATTCATAAACGCACAGGTCAAATAAATATTTTATAAAAATATATACATTTAGAGGTATATTTGTGATGAGCCAACCAATAAAATACCAAGATTCTAATAATGAATACAATATTATATGTGTAGAGTAAAATTTAAACGTCCTTATGGATTTAATGTTTAAAATAAAATGTATATATTACAGATGAAAAGAGTTACATAGTAAATGTAAAATCTAATATATATATATATATTTAATTACTTTTGCTTTCATATATTGTGATATGTGCCTGACCGGAGTTGGTTGGAACTGTGTATGGGGTGCGTTGGCAAATGTCGAATAAATCGATAGCACTAACAAATAAGGACTAAACATCATTATAACATTCTTGATTCGGA
The DNA here is from genome assembly GCA_902155825.1 of Timema genevievae. Classification (NCBI taxonomy): domain Eukaryota; kingdom Metazoa; phylum Arthropoda; class Insecta; order Phasmatodea; family Timematidae; genus Timema; species Timema genevievae. The sequence goes on from CABFWO010002486.1 coordinate 54,137, forward strand.
TTGTTCCCAGTTATTCAATCAACGGAAAATATTCTGATTCACAATTGGGACATTTATAAAAATGATTATCTTCCATGCACGCTACATGAGCTCACATTTGACATGAAGTACAATCGATCAACCGTTCAATTGATAAACTGTTTGAGAATATCTCCAAATGAACCAAACAAAAGGTGTCGTCTTCTTCTGACTCATCAGATGTAGATACTTTTATTTTATTTCCGTTGATGCTCTTTGCCTCAATGTTCCTTAAACAGACTTTTTTTTTAAGAATTGTAAGTTTTAATAGTATCTAAAGTCTTTGTTTTATTTGGTTTTAATTGAATTTTTAATTAGGGTATTTTTGTGCGTGAGTTTTCGTTTTGAAATGATCTTTACTAACTTTACAAAATGGTGAGGTAAAGTTCAATAGTTTTTTTTTCGTAAGTTGGTAGAGTATGTCCTGGAACAATATTACATTAATTTTACAATATTAATGTTTAAACTTTTCGTATATAAGAGATAATTGATTTATTGCGTGCGAGGCCACGACGGGTAAAAACTAGTGAAAACAATAAATTTAATTCCACTTGTAACTCTTGTGCTCAGACTGACACATTTTTAAAACACTTCACTAACACAAACTATATTTTGGTATAAAATTTATAAGGATGATGAAGGGTAAAGTGTAATCCGTAATTTTTTTTCTTACACGAATCGGTGTGGGCCTATCAGGCACACTGGCTGCATCAACTTTCCTCCGTTGAACTAGACGGTCTGGAGTTTGATTCTCGTCGACAGACAAGGGTGGACGATACCGAGAGCTAAATGGATTTACTCGACTCACATCGAGTAATCTTATAGACCGGAAGGGATCAGGAATAGTAAATTCAAGCTTTCTAGTCAACTTTCTACCCGACAACTCTCATATTACAACTGTCAATCTGTAAATATGTTCATGTCCTTCCCACTAATAGTGCTCTCTGCTATGCTGCTGGGTCATCTTGAGTCGTCTTTATTTTTGTCTTCTAACTGGCAAAACGTAGTTGGTGAATCGTTTTGGACATCCCTGACAGGTCTCTCGCTAGTCGTGACATGTGCACTTCTTGATCTCACCTCTGGCTAATGGTATCAGCACATTTATGGTATCTTCCTGGACTGTCGCTCTCTCTCTCTCTAAGACTGTTGATTTGTTAGTAGAGTACTTTTTTCCTAATTAAAAATTAATCATCTCTGCAACTGTTCTTCTGATGGTCTCGATTCGACTGGCATGTGGATTTAAATCGATGTTCCTCACTTGTTTCTCAGACATGTACCTCTTCTGTCCCGTGGTTAATCTCGAGCTCCATAGCTCTGGCCCTGGACCTTAATGGTTCCCAGTTCGATCACAACCAGCTCGTACATTCATTACATCAAACTTCTTCTTCTAACACAAACCAGCCTAACTGGTATCTCATGTTTACAACGCAGATAGCTCCAACTATATCTTCGGCGTTCCAGCATCCTTACTGACAGTTGACTGACAGCTATCAAACAACATGTTTGTCTACAACTACACCCACACTACGGGTATTCTGCGGTACCTCAACCACACATAACTGACTTAACTTGAAATATAGGATATTCTCTGTGCCCGGGGGCAAATTTTCTACAGCTTTTAAATGTAGGACTCCCTGGCCACGTTTTACAAAGCAAGATGAAGACGCGTTTTCTCTCTCTCTCATATATATATATATACATACATCTGTGATGGCTTGTCTGGTTCTTGCCTCAGTCACCTTCCTCAGATCATAACAGTTATGGTCTTGGTGCAGTTTCTGTTTTGCTACGTTTACAATAGCGGTATGTCTATGCAGGAAATCAAGACCTATCATGTCCTTTATGCTATCCTCCGATACGAATGGAATATACCTTCTTGCCCAATCCCAAATTGACAAGTTTCTAACCAAAATTCCTCACTAAACGGCCATCTAACATCGAAATCCTAAATTTATATCTGGAGACATCTCTAGTCCCTACAAATATCTGCCAAATCAAAGAAACTTCTGCGCCAGTGCTCAAAAGCATGTTACCTCACTACAACAGTACTTGCAAATGTAAAATCTAAGGCTTCCTCAGTTAATCTCAATCTAGCAACAGTTAAACTCTCTGTATCACTCCAATCTAAAATAATCGATGTTTTTTTTCTATCTTAGCAAAAAATATAATAACATTGTCGTATGCTCGCCCAATTAACATGGGAATCGTAGGAATCAAATAAAAATTCCTGACATTAATAACTGGGGGTAGGGTTTCGGATCTTTGACTGGTATCTGCTTGGCTATCTCTAAGCTGTTCATTCTCATTCCTCAGTTCTTCAAGCTGCTGAACTACCTGGTTGAGCGTCGTCTGTAGATCTGTCTCCTTACCATAAATGGTAACTTTGGCCATTTTAATAATTGATACGGTCCTACCTTTGATGAACACCCCGTTTGCGACTTACTGCAATCCCCTCAATCCTCTGGTGGCTGTATTGGCTGGCTGGTATCTACCGACAAAAGTATTGTTCCAACCTGAATTGCGAAATTTAAACCGAATTGCGAGTGTCAAAACCGAACGTGAAGTCTCGAACCAAACGCGAATCGCGAGGGCACAGCTATCATGATCTAGTTATACACACTGTCCCATGTTTACTATCGATTGGCCTACCCAGTGGGTTGCCTTGTAATATTAGCCAAGTATCAGATAAAATAAAAATGAAAAGTGTTAAGAGGCTGTCACACACTTCACCTTCATAGTTACAAAAAACACATTCAATAAAATAGGCAAAATAGGCAACCAGTAAACTCCAACATCATTACACAATAAAATAACAACAATAATAATACATCCAATAAAATCACTTGGCCACACTTTCATGTTCACCTCATCATGTTGATGAACACGAGTTCGAGTCCAAGTCAAATTTATTAAGGGCATACACTTAGCCTATCGTTATCATCGCTTATCACTGTCCTCACATAGAACTAAACACGGAACACGGCACACACGTGTGTTATCTCCTCCACGCGTCTAAAGTGTCACGATCTATTGACTTATCACGCAACTTAAGTGTCACATTGTACTTATCACTACGGATAAACATCGCGCCACTTGCAGTCATAATCACTGGTCACTAGTTCTATTCCTGTTATTACTTCTTATTATCATTAACAAAAGTCCTGGGTTCGATCACCATCCCACTCTGATCACCAAAATGTAAAGTGGGGTTGAGCTTATGATACATTATCACTCCACATAAAATAAAATAGAATTTACTTGCTCCAACACCATTCATATTTACGGCTCAAAACACTCGAGGCAGAAACTTCTTGTGCATCTTCAATGAATGTATAGATGGTGCTGCGATCAGTCGAGTATTTTAAAAGTTATTAAGCCTTTTTCTACCTACCCCTGTAGCCAATCAGACTTGGGCTTGCATAGTTAGTAAAAAGTGTTTATTTTGTCAGTTAAAAGTTTCCTTTTAGATAAAAGTAATATTTTTTAATCTTTGTTATTATAAAAGCAATTGATGTATATGTATACATTCAGGTTCTACCCAAATAAAATAGTTGTTGGTTTGAAGGCAAGCTATAAACATATACATACTGTTTTGTTGATATAAACGAGGACGAGTTTGGCTGTATTTAAGTTTAACTCCGGATAATTAGAAGGAAAAACCTTTTTAAAGTCAATTCAGCCGTCATCAGAGAGGCTAAACTGCTCATATAGAATGATTCGACGAAAAACTAAGCCAAGCACTATGCATTAGATGCACTCAATCAATTGTTGCAGGATATATCTAATAATAATTTCCCATTTGGGAAAAATTTTACTGCTTGGAGATGAGTTAAGGAAAAGCTTATAAGTTTTTCCGAGTGTTAAAGTTGAATTCAAACTGAGAGGGATGCGCGTCGACTGTGCGCCGTCTGTGAAGTGCTGCAGACAATCTCAAGCAGGTAATTTCCTGGGTAACCTTGTAAGACCGTTGTTTTATCCATACTGAGAGGGCTGTTAAATGTGCACCAAATGTGCTCCGACTGTGTCGTCTTAGATTAATTCAAAAGTGTTCTCCCAAGGTCAGGGTCCAGTGGGTGCACATCCGTGTCAGTGTAAATTGTATACCGGGCTCCCTATGGTCAGCCACGTGTCGTTTCTCCTAGTTTGGCTTCTTCCGGCGCTGAACTTTAACGAAGGGTATTATCTACAACCTGAAAATTCCTGGAGAACATCCCAACACAACTATCGTGTGCAGTAATTATGGCAGGAGGAAATTTATAAATTTTGGTACAAATATATAATTTCCAACATAAGGAATACTATTATTGTTTCATTAAAGAAGTTATTAGAAAGGAAATAATGGAAAAACTCAATTTCAAAAGTAACCATGGTGACCAAAACAGTCAGAGCATGGTGACGTCATGACACAGCTGGCGCACAGTCCTCCGAGTGTGAATGGTAGCGACACGGCACAGCCTGCGCACAGTCATGCGCACAGCTCTCTTCAGTGTGAATCCATCTCAAAGGACAACAATTGGCCAGACCAACATTAATACTTCCTTCTGAGAATGGAGATTAAAATTCTCAAGTTAAACAATAAATCTTGGCAATTGACAGTAACTAATTTGATTGCTTAGTGAAATTGGTTAATGAAGAACTGAAAAACAGTCAGTTTAAATGAAAATATAATAGAAGGTCTAGATTACATTTTGGCACACGACTCAATAGGACACGAAAGACTTGGAAATAGTTTGAATCGATATGTATAAAGGTTTAGCACCACCATTCTGTAACGACGTAGTAATGTAGTTTTTAAAATAAATGTTCAGGTATTATTATTTTAGAAGTAGAGTTCCGGGGTTACATTATTGTTGACCTAGTCAACTGCGAAGATGTCAGGAAAAATACAACCATCCAGCATTAATATAGTTTAACACCCTCAGAAATGTTACCTAAAAAGTTGAACTTAAAAATGGGCAGTTAATTTATTAATAATCTATAAGAATTAAATAATAAACGGGGCCTATGCAGTGAAATCCACCCTAGCAGTGAAAAACTGGATACAGATCCAACCCAAAGTGTAATTTTAAAGGGGTTATCTCAAGTGATTGATGTTTGATACCAACAATTTATCTGGCCCATGTTGACCCTGACAGCCCTTTTATTTTTATATGGAAACCGTTCCAATTTAAAATGGCGTTCTTGAAGTTACACGGTCAAACATTGGGTATGTTTGGTATTTATATGCCCAAGTCCCATTTCAACAATGGCCAACAAGCGCGGTCTTTTCAGGTGTTCTTAGCACAACAAACGTATGTGTTGAAGTAGATGAAGGATCAAATCAGGGACACTATTACTAACAATTATTAAAGTATTTACAAAAATCCTAGTTTATAAAGAAGATTGGCTATTTATTTAATAAGAATAAAAGATTTAACTAACCCTAGCTCTATACACTCTTAACAATCGGATACTTTTTAATAAAATAGCACAACTTAAGAAAATCTAGTCTTTCAGTCTTCTAACAAGGTTAGGTTTGGTTAGCTTGGGTATTATGGTTGTAATCAACCTGTTGTAGACAAGCTTAAAACTAGTTTCTATATAATCAGTAAAATAAATATATTGTATGTATATGTATATAAGTGCGCAAACTATGAATAAATTAGTAATTTAATCTCAACGGATTGTATTGAAGTGTGTTTTCCACACGAGATTTCTATTGAGGTTTTCTCGTCCTATTTTAAGTAATGTCCCGTTTAAGTTTTTTTTTCTCACCCTGGATCTTTAGGGGTCACTAATAAACTTTGTGTTAACTAAACTTAAAAATAAAAAACAAGACAAAGTATCTTAGAGTAAAACTTATTCACAACACATGTTTTTACGGGTGGACAAAGTTGACAGCATTGAAATTTATTATTATTATTATTATTATTATTATTATTATTATTATTATTATTAGCACCGCGTCTTACTACCCGTTCGGGTTATACGCACTTACGCTAATGTGCAATGGTAGGGTGATTGTGAGATGAAATGGAGGACCTACAGTTTAACGTGGAATCCGAACCACGGTGGAGGCCTGGCATTCCTCGTGTAATTTATTAGATTTCTTGCTGATCATAGAAATTATAATATTACTCTTTGAAAACCACCCCCATTACCAGTATTGGAGCCCTCATCCCCCCAGTCAAAGTCAAAGTACAACGTGAATCTAATGCCTTAGACCATGCGACAACAGTAGTGGGTACCTGATTGATCCCTGTATGTGATGGTGTTGGTTAGGGTAACGGAGGATCACAACGCCACCTAATAGAAAATATTCCAGTAACTTAAGACGTAAGGCATCTGTTAGTTGCTTCAAGTTTGAAGTTATCTTCTCTTTCAAAACACGCCAAAAGTTAACGGAATCAAAAGCTCCAACTATCTTATGTTGTTGAGAATGAGAATGAGAGATGGAGAGAGAGTTGTGTGTTTCTGTTTGGCTGCGTTGTAATCCGCATTCGCTTGAAACTAAACCTGGCGAAGCGTTCCCGAATCTTAGCCAAGTTATCCTTTGTGTTACTGGTGATGCGACGAATGCGCCTTTAAAACGTTTCACCCTTCACCGTTTGACTTTAAGTGAGCCATGCACTCAAGAGGGTGACGAAATAATTTAATAGTTTGACTTAATCTTGATTTCGCTTTGCTGAAGTCTTGACTTTTGTAGGTCCCTGACTACTTGAGAATAGACGTAATAAACATCAACTTGGTGACGTTGTTGTTTTATAGACTTGTGGAGGTGAAACTTAACCGTATTAATTAAATCGTTAGACATGCTTTTTTAAACATCATCATTATATAACCAAGACCAATTCATACAATCTTAACCTAAGATTCCACTCTTTTTTTTTGTCGCTTTGTCTCACTATCCGTTCAATCTATACGCATATTTAGTAATTACAATAGGTCTAATGTGTTAGGGATAAGGAAGGATAATTTAAACGAAGTGTATCGACATTTTCTTTGAGTAAAGTAGTAAAATAATTTAGGAATAAACACCGTTAGTACACCAAACTGGATTTATTAGCCCCAAATCTCCGTCATCAGCAGATCAATATATTGTGAGATGAATGCCTATTTAGATTATTTGATGACTAGAGCTAGGAAATTTTTAACATGTCAGTTTTATATTTTTAGACTAATTTAAAGCAAATCGTGTTTTAAACTGTCTTAGCTTAAAATAATCAAACAATTGCATATAAACTAAGTTTTGTTTATGTTTATGTCATATTATTATCATAATTATTAGGATAGATAGTGTATAGTTTAAAGAATTTTACATAATAAAAATTCAACTACTAGCAAAATATGCATTAATGTTGGTTTTATGAACATGCTCATTCAAATAATAACGTTTAAAATTTCCCACTAAGGGATGAATCAAGAAATGTCACGATTGCAAATATGATAACTTCAATGGTGAGAAAATTTATTTGCCAAGTTCAGACTTAAAAAAATGCAAATTAAAGTAATTTATTCTGCTTTAAGATCGCATACACTGAATATTTGTACTAATGGAAGTAAACAAAAGGAATCATATTTAACTTAAGGTGTCTTTGTAATTGACGTTGGTGGATCTGCTATCAGGAGTGATCAACTAGGTTAATGCTAGAACTAACATCGAAGCACTTAATATTATACTACTATAACGCCACATGACTGACTCACTCACTCACTGACATTAATGTTTACCCACTTACAGATGAGCTAGAAACTTGAAATTTGGCAAACTTATAGCTACTAGCCTGTAACCGACGGGAAAATTCTAAAATGTAAAAAAAGATATTTTTTAACCCCTGACATAAATTCAAAATGGTGGAGTAACTTTAAAGTCGGTGTGGTATATATATTACAATACCGGTAACTTTGAGTTGTTACGTTCAAAACAATACATTAGTTTACATCCACTTTTAAAGAAAACTCACTGAGAGTTTGGGGGCGGAGCACCCAGCGAGCAACGCGAGTGTGTATATATATATATAAATATATAAATATATAAATATATATAACTATATATATAAATATATATAACTATATATATAAATATATATAACTATATATATATAAAACTATATATATATAACTATATAACTATATAACTATATAACTATATAACTATATATATATAGTTATATATATATAGTTATATATGTATATATCTATATATATCCTTCGGAGTAACAGTCGCCGCCAAAATAAATGCCTGCCACTTTCAGGGATTGTCCTTTAATTTTGTTAATGTTCACCGCAAAGATAAACTTGATAGAAAATTATAGGTGTTTAAACTTATATGGCAGGTCAGATGGAATCATGAGGACTCTTAGTAGCATGACCTTTTATTTCGTAACTAAATCTGTCAAGACATTCACCTCTAAAATAATGTTTTGCATACTGCTAATATGTAAGAGTATCCCATTAAACAGTTTAGGTAAGTTCATTTCACGCAGTATTAGGCATCCTCCTTTTAATTTGAAAGTGTGGATCGGTAAAATGGATGGGTTGAGGTAATTAAGAAACTAGACAGGTTATTGGACAGTTTCTTGTTAATCCACTACCGTGTCTATGGCCATGTAAAATTGGGATGACGCTTCTAAGAGGTCTTAATAGCTCTGGGGTAAAACATTTGATTATCTATTCAGAGGTCCCAGATTTGAGCCTCATGTTAAGGTGTAAGTTTTACATTTAAAGAATATGATGCTAAAATCCACTATAGCTGTATGCTATTATTATTTTCGGCGTTTTGCCATAAATTTAAACAAAACTATGTTAAAGCTTTTTATAACATTTAGTTTCTAGTCAAATATTAAATAAAATGTCTCTATAGTTCACATTAATTTATATCTTTAGTCTAACGTGTTTATAACAATAATTATTAACGACTTAATCTAAAATGTAGAGGTTAAAAAGGTAATTAAGAAAAAATAAATCCAATATAGTTCGAATGAATAATAGGAAAACACCGCCATTAAAATACATGTGATAAAATATTCTAGTTCACTCTTCTAGGTTTAAATATTCAGCCTCCCTTTGAACATCAACCAACTTCAATGCATGACTAATGCCTAAAACCATGTGGCCACTGATACTGGTGAGCCAGATGACCATTACTGCTATGAATATATTACTCAACCACTAGATATTTCAGCTCATGGCGATGCTAATCTCCCTTAGCCTTTATACTAAATATTTTCATCAAGTTTATATGATGAATAAAGCTTAAGAGAAAACTTTAATAAACACCTTCACTTGGAATAATATATTTATTCATGGTCTAAGGCATCACTCTCGTAATATACTGGACTGCTGATGACAGGAAGATCGATGTTCAAATCCCGGTCGAGTTCATTGAGTTTTATCCCAAAATTGTTTTACACTCTCCTTCCACCCAAATGTGGGTACATCTCCTTTAAATTTAACCACCCTTCTCCCTAAAACATTAGAGTAATTAATACATAGGCGCATAATCCGATTGTATAGCAAGAGGCAGTGCTAAAAATATATATCTAACCTCAGCTAGTTCTCTTCCGATTTTCTTAACAAAAGCATTGTTTGTTGTTGGGAAAAGAGAAGAGACAATTTCAAAAAAAAAAATACATATATATATACATATATGTGTGTGTGTGTTTGTTTTGGAAACTACCGTATACAAATTAAACTTTTTTCACAACATCTTCAAATGAACATCTAAACTATTGGGAACAATTTAGAATATTTTGTAATTAGTGAGAACATAATCAAATAATCAACTAACTTAGCACCCAAAGCTCTCCTCC
>CABFWO010002486.1:63972-120013 GCA_902155825.1 Timema genevievae
CCCCCCCCCCCCAGAGATTAAAGTAATGTATTTCTTTGTGCTGTGTTTCTCTCTCTTACCACTTAGTCACCGGGATGTAACGTAACAACAGTATTACCATAAAACATTTTTATATATATTATAAGTTTAACGCAGGGCCAATAACGATGCAACCAAAAATATATTGACAATTTGCATATAATTTATATAAAAAGACACTAACATATGCCTGTAAAAAGGATGGAAAAATCTTTTGTAGGGAAACAGGTTTTCCTACACCAATTAAAACTATAATTTGAAAATATATCGACATTAGAAGATTAGAGTCATACACACCGTTTGAACATGCTTGTGCTGATCTAGTCCCACAAATATATTCAGGCTTAAAATTCATTAATTTTAAATAAAGAACAGTCCAGTTAAATAAAAGAACATGTACTTATTATTTCGCAATGAGAAAGGTCAAATTGCTTTTTATATTGGCTACTTATTTTATTGAAAATATGTTTTATTATATAAGCATATAATTTAGTTTTTTATTACTTTATTTTATTGGCCCTTAGATAGTTGAATCGAATGCGGGACCATTGATTTAAGTTATCCGATTTTATTTATTTGTCGATTTGTCTACTTTTACATTTTTATTGATTTAATTTATTCAAATGATTAATTATGTAAATTTACAATAACTATAGTTCAAACTTTAGGGTTAGTGTAGTGAGTATCACTGGTGATACCCACGCCTGTGGGTACTAGGATAAGCTTTAGCCTTGTATTGTTTGGTTTACTGGTTGTTAGGAGATATGGGTTTGAATACCGATTGTCTGTATAAGGTATTTTTTTTAATAAGATTGTCTCGTAATCTCACTATATAAAATTGTGGTACAAGTATTTTAGATTCTATCTTCCCCATTTGTACCCTATTATTGTAAATATCTGAATATACCAGAAGTGTTGTAAGGCACGAAGCATTGTGTGAAAATAAATAATAGGTACTTAAAGGATACATTAAAATACAGTCCAATTTTCGTAGCAAGAGTCTTTTAAATACTTCAGACTTTTTTTTCACGGCTATTATAGGTAACATTCTACTTATTTATTGGAATTATTCTTAAAGTATCGAAACTTATATTAAAAGTGGCGGCTGTGGACTACATGACTTGGCTTATGAATATAATAGTTTTATTAAATTATATTACTATAAAAGTTGATTTTAAAATCATAAAACTTTCAATAAAATAAAATATATTTGATTGAATTGGCTTAACACCTGGACATAGAAATAAAAATATAAGGGATGTAGTTGGGATACATAGTGATTAAATAACTAATTTTCATCTTGTATATAAATATATTTGACTATATATATATATATATATTTCATTTATAGGTATTTAACATACAATTTATTTCTGAACCGACTGATTATATTAACACACGACTTATAAAATTACATATCTAGAACAGACACAACACTCAGCCTCCTAGACGTTGATTAATCACTTGGAAAGGGTAAATCATATTTTACCTTTTTCGGCCTTGTCGGTAATCGAACTTGGAACCCCTATCTTAAGAGGCAGATACGCTACCGACTGAAATGATGTGTCGGATCTTTATGTTTAAAGAATTTAATTCTCATAAATAAAGTAGGGAAAAATCTTAGCGTATTCATTAAACACTAGTTTGTCTTGTTTATGTTTTAAATGTAACTGTAAAGTAAAATAACTCAAGTGGAAGCTAGATCTGTTACCAACGTTGACTTTACCTTGTTTAAATAACCTTTCTGGGACAATTTATGCGAATGGCTTTGGAAAACAGGTGTTAGCCAAGAGAGCACTTTAACAGTCCTGCTCAAAAAAAGATTAGTACAAAGGAGGGAGTGACACCGCAGTGTAGGTGGAAGCTAATTGGTCGCCTCTTTGGAAACTGTTGGGCTTTCACACGTGGTGAGCACTAATAAAGGTTGTAGAACGTTACGGGGAAAGAAGGGGAATCGTTACTCGTGATGGGCAGCGTTTTGAGGAGGTAGTGTGTCACTCCATTAATATTTTAAAGTAATAAATTAGTTGAAAATTTCACCAAGAAATATCTTTCTGTTGTTATTCAACACATTAACATAATTCACTTTTTACCACCACATTATTAACTGTGAAAATATTGAGCTTATGAATATATACTTTTTTGACGAATTTATAGGGAAAATCCCACAAAATATAATAAAGTTTAAAGTATCAAATATTTTATCAGCTATTACTTTCTAGAATAAAGCTGGGTTATCACAGTACGACAGTGTGTGTGTGGGTCTGAATTTCTTGACAAGTTGTAGTCATTGACCAGTCTACAGTTCTGACTATTCCTTCTGTGTATTTTCTCAATCAAATGAAATATCTTATGTCAAAGTACATTTTGCCAAAATGAATGCACTTGGATCTGGTCCACGCTCAAATGATTGTTCACGACTGAAGGGGATGTTAGTTTTCCACTCAGGCAAATAATATACGACCACCAACGACAGGCACGTAGCCAGGATTTTGTTAAGGGGGGTAAGGGGTCTATCAAAATTTTTATGAGTAACTTTTTTTAATGAAATTTTAAAAGTAATATAGCTTCTAGTGGCATCTAAATGTCTAAGGAATCACCTCCTCCTACCTTAAACAACTTATAGGAGCATACAAATTTGTAACATTTTACTGGAAAGAGTCCTTGGACTCTTATTTGGGCTGGAAGGCGAACCCCTTAAACACATGATTTTTGCTAACTCCACCCTCCAACCCCCCCTTTCCTCCGAAATGTAATTCTTTCTACCACCTAACTGGATTGTTTGAAAAATTCCCCCCTTCCCTTCCAACTCTCAAATGTTGAGGGATTTTTTCATCAGAATTTGCTGAGGTGGAATCTGTGCCTGCCTGGTCCCGTGGAAGCATCCCCCTCACAAAAATCCTGGATCTGCCCCAATAGAAACCTTAGTGAAAATGTCTCTGAACATTTTTTGTACAATCAATATTATATTATTTGGTCAATCCCATTGGCCAAATGATTATTAAATATTATAATGAAACCTACCCTTATAGTAATATAAAAATAAGATTCGGCTTTCCAGTTTTTCTGAGTCATGAACTTGCCCATTTTTGGCAGCAAAGTAGGTACTGTGTACAGTGCAAGTACACCTTCGCAAAAGATGTTCGCAAGGAATTAAGCGGAAAAGGGCGGGATAAGGCTCTAAGCCTGGCAACACTGTAGGTGTCTATGAATAGACTATGTAGAACAACATCAACTGTTCTTTTATTTGCGGATGAATCAAGGATTCAACAGACTCCAGTTCAGTTATAATAAGGTCCATAGAGCTTTGACAAGGGAGTGGAAGGGGAGGGAGGAGAAATATACTATGGTAGATTGATAAGGATAACAACTCCTTTGAAAATAAATTCACTTAATCCCTTCATTACTTTACGAAGATACATTAATACTCAGTTTTTTTTAATATTGTATTTTTTTTTAGTTTCTCCTATTATTTGTTTTTCTATTTTCTTTTAATTCATTTTTCTTCACTGAAGGGGGGTCAGGACATCCCAGACCCTTCCCTGGCTACGTGCCTGCCGACTATCGAGGGCTTCTTTTATATTAGTTTTTTATATAAATTAAGCTAATGATTATAGATATACGCAAAGCTATATTTACAGAAAGTGTACCCGTATTTTACTAGAGGGATAGTGGAATACTATTTTGGAAAAAACAGCTCTCAGAACACCCACCCGACATATCTTTTAACCTAGTTCTCCCCTTCATCGGCAGTCTAGTTTCCTGCTAGAGTTTTACCTTAGACCACACAGCCACCAAAGTGGATTTGTCGCTTGCTGCCACAAGCTGCCACTAGGTAAGTACATAAATATGTTGTCGTGAATCCTACATTCAACCACATGGGATCGTGAAGGCAAAGTTGGTCGGAGAAACATAATGTTGTGTCATTGAGATGGGAATAAATCCCAGTCAGTAGTTCCCTATCAGTGGCAAAATGTCTAAGCAACGTTGCTCTCGTGTTAGACTAGCCTGCTGATGATGGGGAGATTGGGGTTCAGATCCCGGTCCGTTCTACTGAGGGTGGTATTTACTAAATGGTTTCTCACTCTCCAGGTAAACTAAGTTTAAATGGATTCCCTCCTATTCCCAACCCTAATAGAGTAATTGTCATATATGCGTATAAACTAAGCATTTAGTAAAACTTGATGGAAACAAGATTACAAGCCAGCACAATACAAGATGTTCAGAAACGTATAGACCAAACTGCACATATAGCTTGTTTGAACCAAAAGTAATACAAGATCCCTGCACACTTTCATTCGGAAATCAATGCTAATACCATTACATTCTGTTCAAAGTTTCGGCGTACAGCGCTGGGAGACCAAAGATTTCAAGCATGAGTGTACAACAGTTTGCATAGGAGTCAGGTTCATGTAATAATAGCAAGCACTTGTTGTGATATAGGATCATTAATGATCCTCAGAGTGTATTTTCATTTCTAGATGGATTGGTGTTTTGTTTATTATTAATTGTGCCATGTTCTGCTGCTGTGCTCCAAGATGTCGAGGCGTGTAGTATCACTTGCCTAACTCCTATGAAACCTGTTGTACATACATGCCTGAACAGGATTGCTCTCCCGGCGCTGTACGATGAAACTTTGAACACAATTCAATGGTATTAGCATAGAAAATTTTCCGGCTGTAAGTGTTCAGGGATTTTTTATTACTTTTTGTTCAAACAAAATATATATGCACTTTGGACTGTGAGTTTCCAAAATCCCTGTATATGTCTCACAAATATTATGTATGATCTACATAATTTGTCTGAAAACTAATAAGACTTTGACTCTAATCAGTGGGCACGCGGAAAAAGTCATCAGTATAATCTTGTGGGGTAGGTCAATGATAGGTAGATCAAGGTTCAAATCCCAGCCGGTTGTATTGAGGTGACATTTTCTAAATATCTGGCACAAATCCGATTAAGTTTCTTAAGAACGGCCCTGTCCTCATCCATCCATTTACTGTCTTCACAAAGTAAATGGTATTAAAATGTACATTTATCAGAAGATATATTATAACTATCCTCTGGAGATAAAAATATATGACAAGGCACAAAAACTACTTCTAGTGTATCCGTTTGGATTTAACAGCAGTATTAGGCAACATAGTTAGGGACTTATAAAATATTATTATACAGAATCAAATAATTGAAGGGTCTGTAAATATAAAGGAACTTTAATTTTATAGTAAAACATATATTTTGGTAAACAAACACAGTAACAATAGCATTTATGCGCTAGCATACATCTGTTATATTTTACAAACAAAATTTACTGATTATTTACAGATGAGTACTATCATTTATTGATTAATTATACATTTTTACGTTTAATTCAAATAATAATTATAATAATAATAATAATAATAATAATAATAATAATAATAATAATAATAATAATAATAACGGCTTTATTTAAGGTATGGGAAAATGACGAAAGAGAAGGTTTTAAATTATATTTTCACATATTTTAGGTATCACTATAACATTTTATGAAATTATTAATTATATCAGCACATGACCTATAAGCCATCTTAAATCTAGAACAGACGTAACACCAAGATCTTGGCCTTTAACTTTTCATTGTCAAAAGGGGATCTCGCATTTCCCCAGTGATAAATTTTTCGACCATATCAGGTGTCAAATCCAGGACCCTTAGTTCAGCAAACAGACACGCTACCGACTGAGCTAAGGTGTCGGATGATAAAGGAAGAAAGTTCTTCTTAGTACTTTTGAAGGGCTGGGAAAACTACATTGAAAACTACATCTGTAAGTCCTCTCCTTGTGCAACAGTACTGTACTAAACCATTGACCACACTGTCAATGGTGACACAGGTATAATAGGAGCCTAATTAATGTCCAGGATCCCTTAGCAACCACTTTTATGCTATAAATGATAATTAAGTAAATGCAAGCACACGTAATACTTTATAATCTATGTGTAGAATTAATGGTCCAATAAAAAAATTGAAAAAGAAGAAAATACTTAGTAAGGTAAACAGAACAGGTTTTTAGTTAGTTAATAACTATTACTATTTTATTTCCAATTTTTTGTATGATCAACCACTAATATTAGTCTTGATTGTTATCAATAAATTAGATTACAATTTATCAGCACATATACCTGAGCATATGGTTAAGTGGGCTAAGGCGCTAGACTTGCCTTGCATTGGTTCACGTCCATAATGAGTTCACCTGGAATGATGGGATCATATTTTAGTTACCTCTACTCTAAATATTTAGATATCCCACCACGTTCATTCTACCTTTAGATACACTATTTGAATTTGATATGGATAAACATTAATTAACTGTGTCAACTAATCAGAGATATTTCAAGCCTCTACCGGGATTAATGTAAGCTCGTAGTTCCTATAGCATAATTGAACCCTTAACTGCTTCTTTTATTTTCACTACATTAACATGATTATACATATATTAGAGCCTTGAATAGCTTTGACATAGAGCGAGCTTTAGTAATTACATTACTGTGCGTATGTAAACATTTGTCTTCATCTGTTGTTTAGTAATTGTGTGAAAATGTTCAGATCTATATTAATAAACTGAAGAGTTTGTTTGTCTGTCTGTTTGTGAAGAGCATTACATGCTATTTACTACACGCAGAGGGCTGGAATTTTAAATTTAGTACCCTTTGAACACAGACCTATGAAACTTATAGCTGTAATTTTTTTTCTTATTGATTAAATTTTGGTCGAAAGAAATATTATGAAGAGAGTTTTTCTCTCTGTTTCAAACAAAGAACATTTTTGCCTTGGGTAACCGTCTAATGTTATGCGTGGCTAATTCGAGCAGTGTTTGATTCTGCTGCTAGTTTACTATAAAACTAGCTGCAAGAGCATGGTGTTAACAGGGTGGAATTAGTTGTCTTTTATAAATAATTTTTAAGTGAGATTTGAAACTTCTTCTTAAATTATATTTTGAATAAAAACGAATATCAACTTTATTCAAAGTATTTATTGATAACTAACAATATTAGATACCTTTTAAACTTTCCAACCCAGTGATCACTTGACTAAGGTCTTCATGCTTGTAGAGTTAAAATGAGTAAATAAAATTTATATTTGTGAACTATCAGTTTTCCCTTGGTACATATATAAAATTCAAGTTTTCTAGATATAATAGTTTTATCCTGACACCCTCTAACACAGCCTTTTCCCCCTAAAGAAATTATCCCTCCTTTCAGGGTTAGATATTTAATTACAAGATTTTAAGAATAAACTTATGAAAAGGCTAGATGCCAAATTGTTTGATCTCAAGGCCTAGATACTGACAAACAAAAAACAGAGTATATTACAGACAGGATCGCAAGAACACGTTTACGGATTCAGTTGGTAGTTAAACTAGGATATCTATCAAAATCCTGAACAAAAATTTTGAATATCACAATAATTTCTCCACCCGAGGGCTTACAAGAAGTTCAAAATAATTATACATTTAATAGGAGAATACAACCATTGATTGCTTTATTTAAGTAGGTTATTTGAAAATCTGCCATTCTATAGTATTTTATAAGAAAAAATATAGGCATATTCGTTCTGAGATTATAAATATAATATTAATAAAAATCCTATCTAAATCACTTCATCGGTTCTAGAGTTTATTGTAATCATACAAATCCCTAAGCAAACAAACCTCTTCATAAAAGTGAGATATGAGATAGGAAATTTGAGAAATGAGAGATTTTCAGTATATAATCAAGCGCTTAGTTTGTTTACTCTATTTTACCTCCAATTCGAAAAATACGTTTCAACAAATTCAAGTTCATACATAGTTAGTAAAGTTAAATCACTTGTAAAATAAATAGTTAATTTGGGACGGTTAAATGAATAACTTTTGTAATTATGTATGCAGACACACTTTTAATAAGAACTGAGTAACTAGTAGTAAGACGCAGTGATAAAAAAAAATTATAATTTAATATTATGTTGAATTCAGTTTCGATCCCAGACAGGTGTACCAAGGCTAGTATTCCTAAATGGTTTTTCACTCTCCCTCTACGAAAGTCCTGGTACACTTCATCTGAATTCATTAGAGAAATTAGTTTATAAGCATATAAACCAAACGGTTTGTAAGAGGCTGTGCTAAAATTAATAAAAAAATAATGTGTTTTCTTCATAGAGAATAGTATGAATCAGTACCAGATGGTAGATAAGTTATAGTAATTATAAAGTCAATCTCACAAGGTATTCTAAGTAATCTCGAACAGTTTCCACATCAAAGTCTTTCCCTATCTACAATGTAGCACTTTCCTGATGTCCCAATATTTTTGAGAGAAAGTGTAGAAAGCTAGCTACGAAACACCTTGCATTCAACGTTGACTATACAGAGTTTATCAGGGACAATAGCTTTTCTCAAGGACTATAGGACCATATTCTCCTTCTTTCCTCTTCATATTTACTCTCCCCTGGCCCCCTTCTTTCCCGTCTTCTTGGGACTTTTGTAAAGCGTCAAGAAGCAAAGAGACGTCAGAGAGCGAATCCAGTGATCTCGTGCTTGCCTACCTCCTTGATTATAGGCATCCCATTCAACTTTGCTGAATACATTTAGCGAATACCTAGCAAGGCGCTACCAAAATGTTAACAGTACGATACGCTTAAATGCGTTGAAAAGGGATGATTTGAACTAGAAACTAACTCATGAAACGTAAATCTATTGTTTAAGAAGCGTTTTTAATTACTATATTTTGTAAAATAAGTATTAAATTCATATTAATTCTAAATTAGTTTCTCAAAAGTGTTGAAACAATTTTGAACTATTTTTGAATACCGATTATTTGAAGAAATGTTTATTATATATACATTCATTTTATATGTCTTCCATTGATTAACATGAAATTATTAATAAGAAAAATGAAATAATTTGAGAGGTATTATTAATAAATTAAACCCACTTCCTTGGCCACATGTTCTAAGGCATAGATCGTCCACCTTTATGGGCCTCGATTGACGTATGAACTTATAAAGGCTCCCATGATCATCCATTGTTTCTCCACTCTACTTTTAACTGTAAATATATATTATATATATGTATTATATTATAATCTGATATTTATTCCTAAATATCAAAGACTTATTTTCACACCTTTTTAGAAACAAAATAAAGGACAATTAAAATGTACATATTCATACTTAACTATTTTATTTTAAAATAACATTACTGATTATAATATGTAAAGGCTATTTTCGGCCAAACTCAAATATTATTTGAAAATATTTAATATGTTCATTTTCAGAGTTCGGAAGGTTCAAAGATAGAATATAATGACGATGTATTCTTATTACGTGATCTAATCAAAATTGCCATGAGATTAACTGGTCGGCACCATCGACCGGTTGTTGACCTTTAATCTGTGGTGGAATCACTTTCAAAATAGACTTGACTTCCGATGACTAGGAGATCAGAGTTCAAATCTTGGTAGGGTGAACTGAGGATTTTTTTTTCTAAATGAGTTTCCATTCCCAAGATCCGAAAATGTGGATACACTTCCTCTAAGTTCAAACATCCTCATTCCTAACACTTTAGCCTAATTAGTACACATGCTTATTGCCTGAACGGGTATTAAAACGCGGTGCTAAAATAATTGTATTATTAATTATTTAATAACTTTAATAAAACAAATATTTTAATTTTTCGAATTAAATGGTTTCTCCTAAAATATTTGTTATGACTCGACTACAAATAACATTCTAAATACATTAAATTAAATAACTACTATAAGTCGGAAGAAAGTAATGCTATACATTTAGTTATAAATTAAAAGAAAAGCTTGAGGGATGTATGATTATAATTACGGAAATCAGCAGTAGCTGATATACACAATAATTAGATATAAAGTGTATTTTTATATAATTTGATAATCCCGTTTTCAGTAATATAAATTACGAGGAAAATACTGTACAGATTTTGAAGAACGACCAATCATTTTAACGGTTAGGAGTCCAGGATGTCGGGAAAAATAGTAGTTTTCCATGAAAACCATATTTTCACAGAGAATTCTTCGTTTTTCATTCTTTGTTTATTTACCATGGAAACCGTTATTTGCTGCATGGCTGTAAATCTCTAAATAAAATATATTTCTTTTGTAAAAATTAAATAACTCAGTCTTTATTTGTTGGTCCGCACACATCACAATTTTCTCTTTGGATGAATATTCCCCCTTTGGGTGCTGGTAATAAAACATCTACATTGAGATACCAAAACTAGGTAAACATTAATTATTTATTATTGGAATGTTTTTATAGTTAGTTCACATTTAAATAAATAATTTTGGACATAATTTGAAAATTAAAAGGTTTAGTTGTTAGGTTCGTGAAAATATTGTTTACGTTTTGTTTAACGCATGATAAAGTATTTAAATATGTTTTGGTATATATCATAAGCTCAAAAACGATAAAATGATCTTAAAAAATGTTTAAAAATAGCTATTTTAACTATCTAAGAATCCGTTATGGTGTTGATTTTTTCAAATAATGGGTTTTTATGTTAATTTTAGCAAATAGTAATATAATACAAAATTATAAGTTAAGTTATGTTTTCACTTTACCGCTTAATTTTGAGGATTTATTATATTTTAAGAAATATTTGTGTACCCCATCTATATTTTTACTTTATTACAAACACAGTAAGTTCAGTTATGTTTCCATGTTGATATTTAATTTTGAGGGAATGATATTTCAAAATACAATAATTTTTGAGTACCAAATCTACATTTTAACATTATATCTCTATAAGACTATCTCACGCTCTCAAACACTCTCTCACACTCTCTTCCTACAACACACACACAATCACTCTATAATACACTTCTCTAGTGTAATATTTTCTCATTCTCTCTCTCATACTTTATCCCTCACTCTCACATACTCTCTAACTTTACATATACTCTTCATCACACAATTTCTCTCACATTTCAATTATTATATTCTCTCACTCTTAATCTCTTTCTCAAATGATCTTTTTCTTTCTCTTTACCACTCTTCCCCAAACGCTCTTTCTCAAACTACCTATATCTTAAACTCTCTGACTTTAACTCTCTATCTCAATCTAATTTTCTCAAACTCTCTGACTCTCTTTCAATTACAATCTCACTCTCTTAATCTCTCTATTTCAATCTCAAAATTTCTCTCAAACCCTTTTTCTTTTTCAAACCCTCTCTCTCAAACCCTCTTTTCTCAAACTCGTTCTCTCAATTTCTGTTTCTAACTCTATCTCTTAAATAATATCTCTCTCTCTTAAACTCTCGCTCTAACTCTCTTTCAATATAATTTTCTCTCTATAAACCTATATCTCCCTCTTTAACAATATCTATCATTTTCTCTCTCACATGCCCTCACATTTTCTCTCTCTTTCACACAATATATCTCTCAAAATTTTACACGATTACTTTCTCTCTCTCTCTCTCACACACACACACACACACACACACTTTCTCACACACTTTATCACGTATTATCCCTTACATATTCTCTTTCTCTCCCTCTCACACACAAAATCTCTCATCCTAAACATACTCTTTTTATCTTCTCCCAGTATTTCTCTCTCTAACACATACACATACTTTCACTATCACTCGCTCACACTCACTCGATCTCTCTTAATTGCTCATTTTCAATCTCTAACACTCACCTATTAACATTCACATTAACATTTACACACACACCCACACTTACACAATCACACATTTAAACACTTACACTCTTATTTTCACTATCACATTTTATCACTCTTTCTATCATATATGATAATCCCATGTCCAGTAATAGAAATTACGAGGAAATGACTTAACAGATTTTGACAAACAAATACTCATTTTGTAAATTAGGGAATCAAGAAGCCGGTAAAAATAGTGGCCTAAAACTAAAACCCAATTTTCCTAGCCAAATTTCCATCTTTTCCTTCAGTGTGGGCAGCGGAACATCTGTACAATGATTCTTTGTTTACATCACTATGGAAATCATGATTTGTATATAGCTGTATATAAAATATTTGCCTCTGTTTAAAAATAATATCAGCTCAATCGTTATTAGAATGGTTTGGTGCAACGAATAGGTAGAGATATGGAAGAGGGGTAATTTTAAAGTTCTTATAGGGTCGTGAAGGGGAAAAATATACTTTTTTATTCAAATTACACACTGAAAACTGAATATATAAATAATGTTGATAACTTTTTACGAGTAAACTATTAATTAAAAGTGAGTGAGTGTGTATACAATGATAGTTATAATGTTAATACACGGCTATAATAACTCCTCCATTCAAGGCAGCTATAAGAGTTATATAGATCCTTTCCCAATAAAAAGTTTAAAATACATTTTCGTGCAATAATCTGTAGCCATCGCTGCAAAGACCCACTAGTATATATTAATTAGATTAAGATAAACAAGTAAAAATACTAGTTGTTTATCCAATATGAATCACGGATTATTCTTTAGTCGATAAATGATGAAGTGTTTATTTAATTAAAATTATAATATAAATTTGATCGAAACTTTACTGAAATATAATTATACGATAAATATGTTTATTTCTTTATTTAAAACTGAGCTAAAAACATGATTCCCAAAATATTGAGTAAATCTCCTTCATAATTATTGCGGTCCTGAATTAAGTAGAGGTCCTAGATTAAGTGGAGATTCTGAATTAAGTAGAATTCCCGAATTTATACAAGGTCCTAAATTGAGTTCTTTTCAATCTAGGTGTCTTATTACCCGTTTGGTTTACACGCAAATTGGAAATTAATATAGCAAAATGGTAAAATAAACCTGTACACGCCCCTACTTAGGCCACAACGACTACCACATAAAGTAACAAACTAACCAAACATCCCTTTTTCTCTATTCTTTTAGATAATAAAAATTACTTATATACATGTCGGTGTATCTTTGAGCTCCTATTAAAATTTAATTTAATCTTTAACTGTCGATTAAAATGAACAAATATAAATTCGATCAAGATTGTTTGTATTTGGGAAGAAAATAGATGCATAAACATTTATTTACTTTTATAAATATTTTTTAACCTTTCTATACCATTAATACCAGCCCATAATATTTCAAAAGATAGATTGCAAATTTGTCCAAATACTTGAGGAAGAAAAAGATGCTAATCAATTTCAACGAGTTTTGGCCAAAATATTCGTTAATGTGTAGTGCTATTATTTTATAGTTAGTAGATTTATACATCAATCTACCCTTATCAAATATTAAAATTGATTTATTAATAAGACATGACAGTCTTTGTTGAGATAGTAATTTAATTGAGGAAAATTGGTTCTTGGTAGGTTAAAACATTACATTTTAATATATTTCAATATCTTTGGAACAAACAAATTTTAATTTCTTCCTTCAAATTCATAATTTTAGTTCAACGACACTTTAGGACATTTGGAAAATAGCATCAATCTTATTTTGATTCTCTTGTTTGTAATCATTATCAATTTAGTGCTTGCATTGCGTTACCTAGGAAAATGTAAATATAATTAAAATCTTACAAAATAAAATAATATTTTATAACATATATTTTTGAACAAAATGACCTAATAAGAAGTTATTTCAGAACATGATTTAATTTAGGAGTTTAGAATATACTATAGTATCAGAGTAACTATAGTATCAGAGTACAAAAAATAGTATGGGATAGACATATATAATATTAAAGTTTTGAATAAAACAAAAGAAAATCTAGTATTGTTGAGAAAAATATATTAATAGTAATAATATTTTGACATAAAATCAAATACATTTTAATGGCCCGGAATAGATATATTGTCTGAATATATACAGTCTTATCTAAAAGTTTTACTTAAATCCTGGGTTCTTGATGAAATGGAAAGAGAGAGAAAAAATGTATTTAAAGTTGAAGATTTTGCTGGATCTCACCAATAAACACGTCCATGTTGAAACAGCATGAATTTCTGAAATTTGTTTCATTTTCTTAATTTCAACTCCTTCAAAATTTAGGAAATAAATAGTCTCTAGTTATTCCCCAGACACACATCTTTCTATTATGGTTGTATGGCATTTATAATTGGGTTTCCACTAATTGAATCAAATTTATTTGGAAACCACACAGATTTGTTTCCTTGTTTTGAGGACGCCAAAGAAAAAACACCCAAATATTCTTCAAATAATGTTCCAGAATCTAATTCAAAAACTTTATTTTTATTTCAAGTCCAAAGAGAATAATCATACATCAAATCAAAAGTGAGATGGTTGGCTATAGTCTAGGGATAGAATTAATATAATATGCAATTTAAAGTACAGGGTGAATGTATCTGGCAATGAATATAAAACATGTTTTAAAAGGAATTATAATGCTTACTTCAATCTGTTAGAATTGAAATGAGCACTGGTTTTAAAAGTAAATACATCACTTTCTTTTCTTATTTCTTTTATCATTATGAGACACGCCACTCACTTGTTTAACAGATCTGCGCATGCCTGGGAATAAAATCATGGCTGACATTGAAAATAAACAAGCAAGAATCAACACACTTCTTAGAAGAATAGATGTGATTAATAAGGGGGTACGTGTCCTTTCATATTACAGAACTCGTTATTTTAATTATACTAAACAATGGTAGACGATCTTCCTTTCGTATTATTGTGAATGAACAAAGATTATGTTTATCACGCACGCACCATAGAGTGTCAAGTCATGGACGAATTTGAATCATATTTTAACACCCCAAAAAATTAATATTAAATTGTAAAAGATCTACAAATTATAAAAATATAAGGAAATACATAGTCGTGTTGCAAATAACCTTAAACTATAGAGATAAAATTTGGCAGAGAAGTAAAGGGAGCAACCCAAATAGCCATAAAATTGGGTGATTTAAAATTTAAAGCTGGGTTTCCGAGAAATAGGAGGGGAAGGATATTAGCAGAAAATGTAAACTACTAGTCGAGAAATAAAATTAAAATTGACCAAGAATGTAGTGGGACTACTCCAACAAACCAAATGCATTATTTATTTTACATTTATTATGTTGAGACGAATTTGAGTCTTCAACAGCCATGTCTAACGGGAAATATTAATTTGCAAGATGTATATTACTTTAAAAATGAAAGCACTTCAAAAAAATGATAGAATATTTAAAAAAAATCAAGTACAGTGCCAGGTTGGATAGAAGTTTGTTTTAATATTCTTAACCAATGCACTCTGTCAGCCATTTTGTTTAGAACATTAGTAAGTTTGGAAAACTATTTACTTAATTTTTACTTTTCATAAAATTAACAAAAATAAGTGTGGTTTTAATACCAGCGCATTCAGTTAGTTCTAATATTATCCGTACAATTGTACACGTGTTAGGTCATCAAGTCTGGTTTTCCAGTAATGGAAAGGTCAGAGTTTGGATCTACGCTAAGGGTAAGATTTCCTAACTTATATTAACCTTTTCATTCACTCAGATTTTGCCAAATTTCCTCCATTATCATCCTTATCCAACTAATGTAGGTAAATTTACTAGCAAGTTGGTAATAAAAAATACTAATAAAAATAATTGTTATATGTTTCAAAACACTTCTTATATTTGAATGTTGAAGCAGTGAAACTTAAAAATACAAATTATATTTTAATTTGTACCCTTTGTACTTTAAAAGCTTTCCCTCTATTTCTCTTAAAATGAGATAAAGTTACTTTTATACATATATAATAATGAGCTATCAAATGTTAATTTTATTTTTCAAGAAAAATGTGTTGGTTTATGTGGACATAGTTATCATCCTGAATTTCTGGGTAAGATAAATTGTTATACGCATCTGCCTTGAATGGAGGAGTTATTATATCCGTGTATGCCCCTTGACTACGATCCTGGCCAGACTTCGAGTTAGGGATCTTGTTGCTGAGTTGTTAGCAGGTGCGGGGGTGGCTTAGGCATTCCCCTTGAGAGTTTGTGATATATTGAGTTACGAGAGCTGGAACCTCTCTACCAAGTAACAAGGTATTTAGGATGCAAGAATATACATGTAAGTGTACACACACAACTAACACACAAATAATAAAATATAATAACAACGAAAAAGAAAATATGTTAATTTTTCAACATAAAGTTATTTATTGGCGTAGAGCCCGAACAAGTAGTAGGAAGCGGATCTAACAATTTTTTTTTCTCGGTACAGAAATTACTACTAACCAATTAAAGTAAAATATGTTTAAAATAAAACATAATTAGGAAAATAAACATAAAGATATTTGATAACTGAGATAATATGTATTATTTTGTTCCTTTGTTCCTACTTTTAACACAACATGGCTACTATTAGTTTGGCATTTTTGGTTATAGTTTATGTATTAAAAATCAATGGATTTATTTCTGTTTGATAAAACTTCCATTTAATCCCTAGACCAAGATTTGAACACAAATCAACTAAAGACATTTACGAATTAAGTTAAAATATTTTAGTTTTGTTTATCGTAAATAGGGAAATGACAAAATATTTTTCATTATATTTTACGCGTATAAAGTTAATATTTAAAATTATTTTTCAATAAAATAAAAGTGAATACAATAGGAATGTGTAAGGAGTACAATGTGTGTTTGTAATGAGTTTATACATAGTTTTCATTTATGTGTACACAATAATAATTATAATTTTAATAAATAAATAATGATAATTATATTTTCTTTGTTTGGGTGAATTTAAGGCCAGTTACTTTTCTTACATTGGAACATTTATTAATAATGCATGATAATTAATTGCTTGTGTACCTTTATAATAATACAAATAAATGTATAATATGTAAAAAATTGTAAATTAGATATTGAACACATTCCTATCAACACAATTTTACTTTTAAGGACATATTACAATTAAATATACAAAGAAAGCACACTAAATATAGGCGAAAGAATATATATATATCTATTTATAAACGCACATGATTATACCACACACATAACTATATGTATATGTACAGGCCTGCATAATTATGATGGGTATAAAAGATAGTTAAACCAGGAAACAATGCTTATAATAATATTTAGTAACTATAAATACTAATATTGTTAATACTTAATTATGATTAAATAAGAATAATGAAAATATTTAAAACACAATCTTAGTATATACCCATATCTTTCCTCGTATAGAACGAACCAGACTAAGCTAGCAAACTTGAACAATATTTAAAATAAACAATGTGGTTTAAAAATAGTGAAAATTCATTATAACTGAACAAAGTTAATGGGATATAAGGTGGGTATACAAGGAATGTGAAACATTTTGGTAGACGAGTACATAGTGAATATACAGTAGCAAGAAATCAAGGTTGGTAGAATAAAAGGTTGCGTCGATCAGTCGTTTGTGTAGGCCTAATTAGCCGGGTGACCGCACAAATGGTTCACCAACCATACATTCCACTGTTTGATCGGCGATAACCTTACAAACCATATATACCATTGTTTGATCGAGGATAACCTCACAAACCATATATTCCAGTGTTTAATCGACGACAACCTCACAAACCATACATTCTACTGAATGATCGACGATATTCTCACAAACCATACATTCCACTGTTTGATCGATGACAGCATCACCAACCATACATTCCACTGATTGATCGACGAAAACCTCACAAACCATACATTCCACTGCTTGATCGAGGATAACCTCACAAACCATACATTCCACTGTTTGATCGACGATAACCTCTCAAACCATACATTCCACTGTTTGATTGATGAAAGCTTCACCAACCATACATTCCACTGTTTGATTGACGATAACATCACAACCCATACATTCCACTGTTTGATCGACGATAACCTCACAAACCGTACATTCCAATGTTTGATTGATGACAGCTTTACCAACCATACATTCCACTGTTTGATCGACGATAACCTCACAAATCATACATTCCACTGTTTGATCGACGATAACCTCACAAACAATACATTCAACTGTTTGATCGATGATAACCTCACAAACCATACATTCCATTGATTGATCGAAAATAACCTCACCAACAATACATTCTACTGTTTGATCGAAAATAACCTCACCATCCATACATTCCACTGTTTGATCGACGATAACCTCACAAACCATACATTCAACTGTTTGATCGATGATAACCTCACAAACCATACATTCCACTGCTTGATCGAAAATAACCTCACCAACAATAAATTCTACTGCTTGATCGAAAATAACCTCACCAACTATACATTCCACTGTTTGATCGACGATAAACTCACAAACCATACATTCCACTGTTTGATCAATGATAACCTTACAAACCATACATTACACTGTTTGATCGATGATAACCTCACAAACCATACATTCCACTGTTTGATCAAGGATAACCTCACAAACCATACATTCCACTGTTTGATCGAGGATAACCTCAAAATACATTCCATTGTTTGATCGATGATAATCTTACAAATCATACGCTCCACTGTTTAATCGAGGATAACCTCACACACCATACATTCCACTGTTTGATCTACGATAACCTCACAAACCATACATTCCAATGTTGGATCGAGGATAACCTCACAAACCATACATTCCACTGTTTGATCGAGGATAACCTCACAAACCATATATTCCAATTCTTGATCGAGGGCCTATGTCTTTAATTTAAAAAATCTTTTGTTATTGGGGCATCTTTATGTATCTACTTAGTACTACATTGTCATATTTTATCTATTATAAAAGTCTTAATATTCCTGTTTTGAGTAAACAGCAGAAATTTGACGCACGTACTATTAGTTTAAAACTACTTATTTAAATAAAATTAACCGTTTAAAATATTACCTAGCATAGTTTCACTCTGCAGATGTGTGATAGTATCAAGAAGATTGTACAATTGAACACAATCATAATAATAGTGTACATTAATCAGATAGCGATACGATGTTGGCTGAAGAAAGTATATAGATGAACAAAATGTGACCCAGGATGGGCATAGGTGAAGAGATGAAGCAAGCCCATAATAATTGTAAAATTTATGAATTATTGATAATTAAAACACTCTCTCAGTAATGCATAATCAAAATTAATGAATAATACGAAACAATCGTGCCAATTTTATCATTTTTACTTTCTTTCTATTTTACAGGTAGAGAAAGTATGGTGATCGTCAAAAAAATCGAACTCAAGATTTTGATGAATCATGACGTTTCATGACTCCCTGAATCCGAAAAAGTGGTTTTTGAATTTCCGTCTGTCTGTCTGTCTGTACCTCCAACTAGAGCCTAAACTATTTTACCGATTGAGCTGAAACTTGATATCTAGGGTTTTCATAGGGTTGCCCCGAGGGGTTTTTGGAATTGGATATCTACCCCTAAAATTAAGGGTAGTTTACTGAAGGGAAAAAAGAGAAAAAGTCGATTTTCTCAAAATCGGCTCTAACGATTTTGATTAAATTTCATTTATGAACATTAATAAATATTCCAAACAAAATGGCTACTCTCAATATTTCGGCAAAATGGCTTTAAGGGCTCCGGTCTGATGCGTAAATTAACATTTTTTATAATAGCTCCGAAACTATTTGAGATATGAAATTACTTAGCATTACAAATATGTATATATATTTATAATACAGATATTTTATCCGAAACATATTTTTATAAAATCAATAACTTTCAATCTATACGCAATTATATGAATTTTTTAACTTTTTGGACATTAAAGTTTAAGTATTGCGACCGTAAAAAAAACTAACCTGAAATGTTGATGGATGTCGACGTCTCATGACCCCCCGAACCCTAAAAAATAGTCTTTGCAATGCCGTCTGTCTGTGTGTCTATAAAAACTTAAAATTAAGGGTAGTTTACTGAAGGGCGAAAAGAGAAAAATTTGGTTTTCTCAAAATCTGCTCAAACGATTTTGATTAAAATTCGTATCTAGGCGTTGATTAAGATTATAAATAAACTGGCTATTTTCATTTTCCTATGAAAATGATTTTTAGGGTACTTTACAGAAGCGTTAATTTCCGTATCTCCACAACTATTTGAGAAACTAAACAACTTATCATTGCAAAATTGTAGGACTATTAGAAATAAAAAACTTTTATTTGACATATATTTTTATAAAAGCAACAGTTTCTGAGATATTTGCAAATATATTAATACAATTTTGTGAGCTTTAGTTGTAAACATATACTACTTAAGTCTTAACGCAATAATTCTCCAATGCCATAGAGTAATTAAATATAAGTATCTAAAAAAGTATGTTATTTTTCCTTAAAGCTCTTAGGAGAAATGTTTGCACAGCAATGATCTATCTCCATTTTAGACTCAATAGTCAATATTTACATTTTTTATTGGTCAAAATGTATAAATGAATAATTAAATATCAATGCGATGACTTGAAGATCTGCAACACCTTATAAAATGTTAAAATTTTAACCAGAAATCGAAATTTTAATACGAAGTGTTGACCCTTGTGGAAGACATTAAACTGTTTGAAATGCTCTTAGGTGGACAAAGATGCGCCTCTTTTCTCATTGATTCTATATCATTGTATATTATTTTATGCGTGTTCTTATGTGGAGTGGTGATGATACAATGTACATTATTCCGTTCAGAAATCTTACGAGTTTATAGAAAGAGAGAGAAAGTCTGTGCGGTGCGCCTTACCATTTATTTGTAATATATTTTGGAAGTTGGGTCATTAAAAAAAACAAAAATGGTTTCATTAAACTACCCTTAGATAAGTTTTTCTAATAAAAACGAACACATTATCTTGTTAATCCCAATAAACGCTTTTATATTTAAATCTTGAACCAAATATGTTTTGTATTCAAATCTTTTAAACATTTACAAATTTCGAAAGATAAGACTTTTGTTAACTACTCCTAGATTATTTTTAATTTGTAAAAATAAAAACCCATTCTTACTTACCAGCTATTCCAAGATAACAAATTTGAACTTAATATTAATGGCCAGTTTAAAAAAAAATTTCCATAATTTTTTGTAAGTAAACTAACA
Source organism: Timema genevievae (assembly GCA_902155825.1). Classification (NCBI taxonomy): domain Eukaryota; kingdom Metazoa; phylum Arthropoda; class Insecta; order Phasmatodea; family Timematidae; genus Timema; species Timema genevievae. The sequence continues at coordinate 84,998 of CABFWO010002486.1, forward strand.
TAAGATTATTTATTTTAGAAAAAGAAAATAACCTACTTGATTACTTAACAAGTAAAATAGTACTCCAATATTAATTTTGGACTAAATTATTAAGAATTATTAAAAAGATTCAAGTTTAAAAACAATAACCTATCAGTAAAATAATATAAAATGATTTTCTTTAGAAAAATAAAAATATATATTTATCTATAGTGTAAAAACTTACAGAGACATATTTTGGACTATATTCCTAGAGCCAATTTTAAAATAATAAATTTAAAAATTAACACTATCAGTAAACTACCCTCAAACAAATCCCCCTTCCCCCCAAAAATGTATACAATTGTATATATATATATTTAGATTTATATTTTAAAAAAAATTGTTAGAGCTATTTTGAAAATGTTATGAGTTTTCAAAAATATCTTATTTGTAAACCACATTTAATGAAATTTACTCAAAAACTCCATAGATGATAGTTAACAAATAATAATTTAGCCATTTTTAAAATATTTGGAATTCATTAAAATATCTATACGGTTCACTAACCTTCATTATAGGTTTATGTTAAAAATCAAGAAAAAACATTTTCTGGGTGTTGGGCTATATCATATAGATATAAGGTTTCAGTTAAAAACATAAATCAAAATCGTTTCAAATCTGTGGCCAAGGACAGATGAAGAAAGTAGTGGTCTCATTTTCTATTATATTTTCAATATTATTATTAGTTGAGAAATGTTTTATGTTATAAAGTGTCATACTCACATAATATAATCAGTTTTAGCTTAGAGCGTTATTTTATAATATGGCATGTCTATAATACAATCTACAAAAACTGAGCTATTCCACAATAACCAGATGCGTTATGATATTATTTAAGTTAGGATTATTTAAATGTAACTGCACAGTCAAAATCAACAAACACTGTTTGTTTAAATTCTATGAACAGAGCTTAAATTACAATGTACATTACATACTACTTGAGTGTATGCGTACAATATTTATTCATTTCATCATTTTAAATATCACACTTTCATGATTCTATAGGCCTACATCTCTGCAGGAAACTTTTACTGAGTACATTACATTAATTAAAATACCTGGTTAAATAATTTTATGTAAAGTATGAGTAATCCTGGAAATGGATAGTAAAGTTTATTTTGGAAATACTAGTATGTACATTACATTTTACTATGTAGCGCAACACAAGAAATAAATTATTCTGTCTTCCAATTCACTTTATTTCTTCTTTAATAAATATAGCTTGTATTAAGAATATAATAGTGAAAATTTATTTATAAAGTAGGTGAGTTTCAGAGGTTTTAGAAAAAGTAAATTATAATACTTCATAATATTTTATCATTAATAAAATTTTATTTTCGATATATTTCATCTTAGACTTTAATTAATTTTTGTTAAATTGATTTTAAAGGGCTTAGGGGTAAGGAACCGATAAAAAAAAAATACAAATTTTTGCGTTTGAAAATTAAAACATTTTACTATAAAATTATCATTAGATTTCATAGTAATTGATAATATTTATCAAAATTGACCATTAAAAAAAAGTCATACATTTACGTATAAATATTTGTGATTAACTTTTATAAATGTCAAAAAACTTCCTTTATATTTAAATTGTATTGTAGCTTTCTTTAACACTGGACTGATCGATATTAGAGTACTTTTCATTCAACCACGTCTTACCACACATCCATGATGTACATATACATTAACTACTCTAATGAGGGTATGAAGGTGGGTTTAAAAGTAGATGTTCCCGCATCTGCGTGTTGATATAGTGGGAAACCTTTTATGAAAAACATTCCTCATTAGATCGGACAGGTAATTAAGGCACAAACTCCCTTGATCAGTAAACTTTACAACATAGACCTGCCCCTTAGATACCGTTCCCCCCCGTATAGGTGTGGTATATTTTCATTTAATTCCTTTTTACCAATCAACAACTCACTGTGCAGGTTTAAAGAAACTACAGTTAATGGTTTTATCTTTTATTCTGATTGCCAAACCCTTCCTTCATCTCTGACAAAATGTGTATTAATCACAACTTGTGAATGTGAGGAATGCCAGGCCTCCACCGTGGTTCGGATTCCACGTTAAACTGTAGGTCCTCAATTTCATCTCACAATCCCCCTACCATTACACATTAGCGTAAGTGTGTATAACCCGAACGGGTAGTAAGACGTGGTGCTAATAATAATATATTTTATTTTCCAACCAAGTTGTTAGTTTCAGAAATAATGTATTATTGTTCATAATATTGCTAGTGATAATGTTTCACACATTTTAAATATGAATCCGGATTCCAACCTCTATTAATTTTTTCCAATTTTCGGATATTCGGGGAAGGGATGGCAACTAATAATACTGTGTCTTCTTAGTTTTGGTGGTCATACACAAAGACATTATAACGGTTTATTAGTAACTCAGTTACTTCTAAAAGATCGTTTATATTGAACAAACAACATGTTTCAGTACAACACACTTATTTAGTAACAATCTAATAAACCGAAAACACTCTTATTCTTGATCCCATTTATTTGAAAAAACGGATATCTGCAAGCCAAAATAAAAATTAGTCACTCTACCTAGTTTTTTACAGTATTACAGACATTACAAACTTAAACATATTGAGTGTTTTAATAATAATTATCAAGTTTCATTATTTTTTTAATCTTATCCCTAAAAAGTGGTCTTTATAGGGCTTACGACCTTAACTAAGGATATACTAAAAAGGTAATTGTAAATTTGTTAGCTATCACTAGTTTTATTATTTGAGTCTGACTGTGCGTAGCGACTTTACGACGTTTACAATATATGTGTGAATATTTTAGTAGATGTAGAATATGTCACATATAATGTAAGATTTAATATATATTACTGTATAATGAGGAACTAAGAAATTTTACTCTTGTTTGTAGACAAGGTGTGCATTATGAATGTATAAAATTTAAAATGTGAATATACAAGTGTATGTAAAATTTGAATGTACAAATGGTACAATGTTTATAGAAAGTGCAAAGTAAATTTACAGAGAAAACAATTTTATTATAATACGTTTATAATGCAAGCCCAAATATAGTAAAATGTAACTGTACAAGTGAGTGAGCAATATGGGTGCATAATAGAATTGTGCAAAATAAATATGCAAAATAAATAAATTATATAAATACAAGCTACATACTTATTTCATTCATTTCTAAGTAATACACTTGAATAGACAGTCGTTATTAAAATGGCAATATTTAGTTGTATTAATACTTTTTATCCATGGATTATCATCTATTTTATGTAATGGGCATAGCTAAGGAAGCTAGTAAGATAAAATTAACCATCATTTGAATGTATAGAAAATGAAAAATACATTTTGTGTAAATAAATTTCACATATCACACCCATTCAAGATCCTTGATAGAGCCTTTGGTTAGACTTGGCAGAAATAAATTTTTAAATTTTACCAAATGTAACCTTGCTACAACATATAAAGAAAAGGATTGTTTGGCACACCGATTCTTCCCCCATTTGGCTCATCTAGACAAGGCTCCACACAACAAACATATCACGGCACGACTCGTATCTGACTGAGCAGAGGGATCGTGGTTTACGGCCCGCCTCTAATTGTGCCTCGCCCAAAAAAAAGAGACAGTAGACGTGCGCAGATTTGTTACGCACCGACGAGAGTGTTGTGAAAGTAACGGATCTATTGTGCGGCGCGCTTTTTTGAACCAAGCCGAGACTGTGTGAGCAAGTTCCGGAAGAGTGATATCCCCCTTACATCTCTACCCATCCTTCTTGCTTCCCGCGCTTTGAGAACACGTGACTCCTATCGTGTGTATATAATGGCAGGACTCTGTAGTGCCAGTACACATTTCACTACAATCTCTAGGTGAGACACTATGGTCTTTGATAGGTTTAGCTTTGTTATTTCTAAATTCTGTTTGGCACTAATGATTCAAAATTACCGCTTAGCGATGTTATGTTAAAATTCAATCTTAATTTATTTTTTCCGGGTCTGCTGGATTTTGATTAGAGACCATGGTACAACGTAATACCGTTGCACGGTTAGACCCAATACATTTGTCATATAGGGTAACTCTTTTTATCCGCTTCACGGATGGGTTTACGTTTTAAAGCACCGTCATTTTAAGTGCTGTGTTCTATTGAACTATATCATGTTGATATTTTGGCAAACTTATGTTTAATGATTATGTCACGTGTTATTAATGAGAAGATAATTTATTGGAGGTATATACTTTGTTGGTTAAACCAGTGGCCACGAGCCCGCGTGCCTATTCTGTTATATTTGTTCTTATGTTTAACGTTAGTTTTGTCAACTATAGTAAATGTTTCTATAATATATCTTTATTGTACATTTCTATTGCGCCCAGTAATGGCTGTTAAGATAATCTTTTATCTGGAACACATTATTTATTACTCTAATATATTGAGAGTCGCCTATAGAGACGGGCTAATATCCTTGTGATATTACCTGAGTCTATGAGCTACTATTGCTATCTTTCGTTGTTATTATTATCTCAATCAGATTTGTACGAAAGTCAATTTAACCGTAATTTGTTTCACTTGTTTGATCGGACCATTTTTGAGCTTGGGGTCGTGTCCCGGATTTTTTATTGTGTTATAATTTGCTTTTGGCCATTGTGTATGGATTCTGCGTCTAGCGCTAGGCATGTTCCACTCTCTCATTGAGTTTTTTTGTCATTTTGTTGAATAAAAAATAAATCTCTCTTGTAACCAACCTGACTGTTATTTATGGGTATAAGAGTACACAAAGGGGGGTTACAAAAAGTTTATAAAACTAGTTTTCATATATTTATATGTCAAATAATGCGATTTTCAGCTGTTACATTTGATAGATAACATCATTACCTATTAAATGATATTAATAATCTAGTACAAAGCTATCATTGATGACTGCAAAAAAAAAAAAGGAGGTTCTCCCGGTCAGAATCCTACTATATATATAATATCTCGGCTCAAAGACAGGGCCCTCCAGTCAGACGCGCAGGCGCTGATCTAAATCGGCCTGTGCCAGGAATATAAATTATAAAAACAATCTAGTGTACCATTAGTATTCCATAGCACGAGTTTGAAAAGACTAAACCTATTAAAGCATTTATGGAGGCAATTAAAATGTTTTTATCGCTTACATTCAAACATACATAATTACTTTAATATCACGTCTAGTTGAAAGCGAGTTCCTGTCGACTAAAAAGCTCAATGGTTGAATGGTAAAGTTCACTCGATTCAGGAATACGGGTTGGAATTTTTGTTAGGTTAGAGGGTGGGAAGTATTTTAAATAACGGCTCATTTAGAACGCGTCAATGGAATCCCCAGATTTGTGTGTTTACACGTGCAAACGAGCTTTGAAAATGCCTAGGTTATTTTTCTTGTGCTCATGTATGATGGGGTGGTCATTGCACACAGTACGCCCAAACAAATACTTCTCAGAATACGAGGTAGAATGTTTACACAAACTACGAGTTCATCGATCTTTTTTAAACTTTATTTTGCTAGTAAAAATAAATCGGCCAGATGAAATAAACCGTTCCTGAAAATAAATTCCTGTTCTGTGATTCATGTTGAGAGGTATATAATGTCTGTAGTATTTAAAGAGTGATGCCACTTCTGGCTGGAAATAATGTTTACAATGCACTATATATTTTGGTATGTGCTAGAACCATTTGTTACTTTCATTTATCCGTCTCAGTTTCACTTATGGCTCTGACAAATATGAAAGTGGCATAGGTATAAATGATACTAGTAAAATCATTCACTATATACAACCAGTCTCTGTGATGAATGGAGTGAAAGTGTCTCTTGTAGGGTGTTTGATGTTGTGCATTTCCGTGGGCTTGGCAGGCTGATATGCAATAATACTACCTTCTGTCTCAGTAAAGAAAGCAATGGGAAACTACCTCACTACTCGTTAGATGTCTACACAGAGTATCCATCCTAACCAAAGGTAAGGAGAAACAAATAATCTTCAAGGGCCTTCACCTCAGTTTGAATTTGATGGAGTCCCATTGGTGGAAATTAAAACAAGATGAAGAAAGTTAGTGATGTAATTAGACGCGTTCCAACCGAGTTAATAGGAAGGGCTGATCAGAGTAAAACTATCACTTTTTACTTTAAATTTAGTACAATAAACACATTTGAAATATCTAAGATAGTTCAAAATTACGGATAACCCGAACAAAACATTTCGAAAGACGCTGGTAAAAAAAAATTTTCGTCAAATGAAATATAATGTTATTGGTTAACAAACACTTAAGTTAAAAAGAAAAATTGTAATAAAGAGTGATACCAAATATTAGTATTACATGTTAATTTAACACAATATATTTTCCAACAAATAAAAAAATTAAAATATTATAAAAAATATATCCTGTAAATGTAATATATACTACAGTACATTTCAATGTGATTTTAAATATGTGAAAATTCCCTCTCTTCCAGTAGACCATTCCACATTCTCCCACTTAATCAGTATTATCACTAATTCAAAAAATCTCTAATCCCAAATAGTTCGGATTAACGAAGTTCTAATGTAGTCCCTATTTGTGTCACCCATGTTCAAAATGTAGACGATCGTGTTTCAATGGTGGGAGATCTTTTCCAAATGTAGCATCAGTCTATTTTCATGTGTAGAAGTACAGTAGTCAGTTTCATATTATAACTTAGTAATGTGTAATCTATTAATGGATAATTCTTAATTTGTCAAATAAATGAGACAATCTTTTAAAATATATTGAATTTAAAATAAAAATTTAAAAAAATAAAGTTTAACTAAGTAATATATACCCTATATTATCACTGTTTAAACGGCCTAAAATTCTATTAAAAATGGGTATATTAATGTGTCTAGCTATTTCTGAAATTTAAGGATAAAGTCGTAACAAACTGAAAGAGAGTTGGTTTGAATATGTGCCCTAACTAGAGGAAGGCGAGAGTAAATATAAAAATACTGTTTTCACCACCATTAATTGAAATACTTGAATTCCACCTTTGTATCGTTGCACTGTGCGTCTTACTACACAGGATGACTAAACACAATTATTAACTGCTAACTCTTATACTAATGAGGTAGAGATGAAAAAAATAAATATTGTTAAAGTGTGATCTCTGTAAATCTAGTAGGAATTTTATCCCCAAACTCCAAGTCTATATCAAATATTACTAGATATGCTGAGGCTTAGTCGACGTGACCATCGATGTAGGGTGGATCTATTTAAATATGTAGCTACAATTAAAGATAATAATATGTTGTTGAGTGGTTCTCGGAACTGATAAATAATTGTTCGTTGGCATACACTGTAAAATATATCTGAAATAAAATAATTTTAAATAAATCTATAGTCGCAACAAGCCATATGGAAAAAGGCGTCAATCTGGTATAGTATGTTTTGCTGTTAGCAAGGAATTTAAATAAAAAGTTACAGATGGATTTACATAAGTGTTTTTCCTGAATACCTATCAACTTTCCCTCCAGGATATTGCGGGTAAATTTCTCATGAAGTCTTTTCAATTTTTAATTCCTGGTTGGGTATTAAAAGGCAATGAAAGTATAGCTAAAGAAGCCAATTTAAGTTTCACATCACTATCCAGATTATAGTAATTTAATTAATTTATATAAAAAATAAGCTTATAGACTTCACATATTAAGTCTTTAGCCAACATGACCAACACGAACAAAAACACGCCACACATTTCCCTAAATGACGTCACGGCCACATATTATATTTGTTGATTCTGGTGCGGTGGGACTGCCTACGCATGTACTGTACAATAGTAAATGACGTCAAATGAAGTCACAGTCAAAGATAAAATATATTTTCCATGTCTGGAATAGAGGTGGTGGTTAGTCATAGGTTGTCTATGAGTCGTAGTGTTCAGAGATAAAATTTAATCAAAATATTTAGAGCGAATTTTGAGAAAATTGATTTTATTCTCGTTTTGCTCTTCAGTAAACTACCCCTAATTCATGGTTATATATCTGATTCCTAAAATCCTTCAGAGGGAATTTATGAAAACTCCAGATACCAATTTTTAGCCATATCGGTAAAATATTTTCGGCTCTAGCCTGAGGTATAGACAGAGAGTCGGTATTACGAAGACAGCTTTTTTTTTGTTTCAGGGTGTCATGAAACGTCAACATTTATCAAAACCTTAAGTTAGATTGTTTGACGAACACAATAATTTCTCTTCAAGGTGTCGGGAGAAAGTAAAAAAGGGAATGATACTTTTGTGAACAAGCCCTGCTCGTCTTTCTTAAACTGACTAGACGACACTGAAAAAACCATGATGATGTCATGACAATCCCATGCGTTCTTTTGGTTAAATATTACTTTGTGGGGTTATTATTATAACTACCATCTCAAGGGACTGAGGGAGTGACAATGATCTGATAGAGAAAAATAAAAAGGGAACTCATAATGAGCATAAATACAGTAATGAAGCAGGGAAACATAATCGTCTGAAGGAACAACAATATAGGAATACAAAGAGCTTTGTACCAAAACAAAGTTTATCCTTTAACTGAAAGTAGAAGTGTGTAATACTTATTTTATGTATTTTAACATGTCATTATTATTTTTTTTATTAGATTACCAGATGAAAAACAACTATGGAAAATACGTTTGAGGTTTAAAAAATAGAAATATTTTAAATATCCTTTGTTAAACAAAACTTAAAAGAATGCTTTACTTAAATATCTGATTACAAATAGGTGTTAGTTTTATATGTAGTTTATGAATATATTTAGTAATCAGGCCATATGGGCTACCTTATACCCCACGATCTTGGCAAAAAAAAAGTTAAAATGACAACAATAATAATATGAAAAGCAATAGTAGACCAAAATAATTCTATCAAATGCATTACAGCCCCTTCAAACTAAAAATTATGGAGGTAAACTTAAGACCCTTTTTTAAAAAATGAGATGAATGCCGAAAGAATCGTGGTATATTTTTTCGGCAAACAAATAAATTAATTAATCTGAAGTAAAATCAGTACTAACTGGTTTACCTTGAAACAATGATGTGTGTGTGTGTGTGTTCACCGCGTCTTACTTACAATAATTCATCCGAGATATTTGTGAATTCACATTATTGGAAAATAATTTAAGAACGGGCTTCAGATGATTATCTTCATTTTTATGTTTAGGTCAGTCAATAATAAATTTAAAACATATTTAAAAATCGGAATCTCACGTTAGTATAAAATGACCTTATTCATAAAATTACGCCAAAACTTATATTTTGAGTCTTTAAAAATTAAAATTTATAGATTATACCAATTATTTTCCCAGAAATATATTCCTGGTATTTTCTTCAAATATAAACTTTTATTTACATGGTATTGCCATTTGTTTCTATATTGCACTGATATACATAATACTATATTTAGTCCACCTGTCTTATTTTATTGTAGGCCTATACTAACTTTTCCCTCAGCTTCACTCGCAATAATGTTAGTTTCAAAATTGTTTTACGCTAAATTGATAGTGTTTATAGTCCCAGACTTTATAGTTTCTTGTACATAGAAGAAACCACGCAACTTATTAGGTAAAAAATTTAAAATAAGGAAAACTTTGGAAATGATAAAAGATGTATCGTCATAGTAAAAATAATTCAATGAAGTGTAATCATTTATGTTTTAAGGTTAGACACACATAATATTTGTATTAATTGAAATAAAAAATTAACAAAATTTAAGTCAAGGCCTCTTTGTAAATAAATTTAGTAGTTTTATCATCAGAAGCGAGAATTTATTGGTTCCTGCTAGAATTACTATCATAGGATCACACCAATATATTTGTCCATGTGAGATACCTTGATAGGAAATTGCATACATTCCAACAGCAAGGGCAGCTCTAATGGTATCATGGATATTCTTGATTTCAAGACACCTTCTCCCGTAGCGCAACTTATCAGGATATTCGCCTCTTTGATAAAGTTTTACACACTGTTTACCTATAAGCGGGTCCCATTACACAGTTAAAATTATACAGTCAAATAATGGGTTGCTAAAATTTTAATTCTAAGAGGTTATATAGGTAAAGAAAATGGAGACAGGGAATAAAGAATTAGATAGGGTAGTTCTTATAGACATGTAAGTGCTGGATTGCGCTTTGAACTGGTCTAAAATATTCAATATTTTTACATCCGATTCAATTTAGGAGCTAAAATATCTTGCTCCTGAAACCACGAAAGAGTTCTGTTTTGCAGAAGTCGTATCTAGGGATAAATAAAATGGACTAATGCTTGGGTATCCATAACCACGATGGATATCTGGGAGTTATTCAAGGGCACCTTGCTTTAGTGCTCTGCCAAGAATCCAATGACAAATTTCAGCAACATATGGACAAATAAGTATTGTTTTATATTTCACACATGCGGATGCATTTGTTAATTGACAGAGAATGTTTCACAACGTATGGGCATTTGTAAGATATTTTCAGGCAGGCTTTGACCCCGTGTTCTCTATTGACTCTCGGAATCGGGCGACCACCATTACATCGCAGGTCCATTACATCGCGTGTCCATTATATCGTGTTTTTGGTACAAATATATTTCAGGTTCATCACGTCGCATCTCCCCCACCTCTCTACACACAGCTAACCCTACTCTGACGTAAAACCAATAGGAATGAAGGGGGGTATATATATATATATACACACAAAATTACATCGCGCTACAAATACATTGCATGTCCATTAGATCGCGTTTTGCTAGGATAGTGTGCCTGACTCTCCCCTCTGACTTTCCCTTTGAAGGTAGGGCTGGTTGAAAGGATAATGTGCCAGACTCTCCCCTCTGAATCCCACTTTGTAGATAAGGCTAGTTGAAAGGATAGTGTGCCTGACTCTCACCTCTAGCTCTCACTTTGTAGATAAGGCTAGTTGAAAGGATAGTGTGCCTGACTCTCACCTCTGGCTCTCACTTTGTAGATAAGGCTAGTTGAAAGGATAGTGTGCCTGACTCTCACCTCTGGCTCTCACTTTGTAGGTAGGGCTGGTTGAAAGAATAGTGTAACTTATTCAAAACTTAAATAAACTTCACCATGACCAAGATGCCTAGGCAACTGGATCTATAGTACTCCTAAAATAAATACACCATAATTTTGTTTTCTACTTCTCTAGAAAAAATTGTCTAGTTAAAAAGTTATATTTTTAATTTGTAGATTATATTTTTATTTTATTATTTCATCTTTGCTTTCCATTGTACCAAAGTAATTTGAATTTACAGATTCAAGTCTCCAAGTTTGTTAAGGACATTAGATTTCTGGCAAGCTAGAAACCCTCTTCCTCCCAAGGGGAGTCAATTGACCCTTCATTCCTATTGGTTGTACGTCAGAGTAGGGCTACCTGTGTGTAGATAGGTAGGGGAAACGTGACGAGATGGATCTTAAATGTAGTTGTACCAAAAACTCGATGTAATGGAAACGCGATGTAATCGACTTGCGATGTAATTGTATACACCCCTCGGAATCACTGGTATAACTGTTTAGAAGTCTCCTGAGAATAATACGGTGACGTCTCTCATGACTATATTGTTGCTTCTGAGTTCTTTTAAAGATATATCTAGATATTTAACTTAGGTCTTATACACAAATGTAGTTTCATTTCATAACACCAGAGATAATTTTTGTAGTAATTTAGATGCGAAACTTTGCTTTGATATTTTACACATGGCAATCTGGTCTTTGAAAAAAATGCAAAGGTATTTTAAATTTCATATTCGATGTAACTTCTTTTATAAAGGTCACAGTTATACACGATTAAGTCACTATAAGGGCAACACATCCCTTAAACCTGAATTTAACTAAGAAAAAAATGTATAAGAATATTTTCTCTACCTTCGTGTGAATCTTAAAAACACTTTTCTATTGGATCTCGCACACTCTATAATACCTTTATGAATCCAGTAAGTAGTTCTGTGTTTATATTCAAAGTTTGTAATATAAACGCCAGGTCGTTTGTCGTCTTTTTAAAATAATCTTTGTAGGATATTCATCCGTACAAATTGTCAGGTAGAAGAAGACACAGGCCATTCACACTATTGTTCAAGAAATACCTTTTATTTGGTTGATTTCACTTTAAACTATATTAAAAATATCTTAATTGAATTCCAAATCGTCTACCGATTGCTCTTTCCTTATCCTATATTATATACCTTAAGCCATGCTTTTCTTTGGGTGATCTGAAGTTCAAGAGGAGCTGTCACGCTATATTAATATGATGGAGAGCAAATATCTTAGTGAGGAAGAAGTGCACTACAAAACGACCTTTGATTAAGTTCTGTTCCAGTGTTAGTCATCCTCTAAGTGTACCGATGTTTTGCAAACTAATTGGTATAATGCATGGGTTACGTTGTTCACTGTCGATACGTTCTCAAATCAAGTTATACCTTTGACATCATGGAGAGGCATTCTCACATAATAACGTATTCTGCTATTCAGGTATACGGTCATACTTGCCTGAAGGAATCACTTTTCATTACTTCGTAAAAAGGGGGAACGGGTTGGTTCTCAATGAAAAACTATACTTTCAGCAAGGGCATTTCTTAATATTTAGCCATGAATCAACTTTACTATAAGAGATTACACGAAAGGAATTTCAGTGTACACTTTGAAAACGATTGTTAATAGTGTAACACATAGTTTGTTAGTGACGTAATTAATAATACATGTTGTAAAATATAAACATGGTCCATTTTTGAGATATAGAGCTAAATACATAAAACTCTGAATAATCCCAAAAGAAATTATTCCATCTCATTGGTCAAGTTGATATTAAACGTCACTTGATCTCTGCCCTTTATGATTTCATTATATTCATACTTAATGGATTTGATGAGAATTCACTGCTCTACATTAATTTGGAAATCGAACTATTTTAACAATACGGGGTTTTGTGGAACTACCCGATGATTATCTATCTTCAACGATCAAGAACGTGTCATGACGAAGCACCCTCCATAGATGGGATGTCGTCTACGGTATTTATACGTCATGTACGTCGACGTAGCTCTTTGAAAAATGTTTTCTGCATGCACAGAAACGATTAATTCAAACTTATACTGTATGTCTAATTACACTTGAATGCAGTTCAGGGTAAATGTGTGAACTTAAATCTCCGAGCGTATCATCAAATCTATATCGTCGGCTCGGTATTTTTCCTAAATTCACAACGTTAGATGCAATCTTGGCAGTCCAGATTTTTGACACTTCTCAAAGTATATAAAACAGTTGTATCGTCTTAAACATCACTGCTTACCTCCTTGTAGGCATAAATATTTTTTTAAATAGATTATAGCCTTTCTATAATAATTCACCTTAAAATAAAAATACGGTATTCAAATCTATTCAGTGGTACTCTAGCTATAACTTAACATATAAGTTGAGAAACTATCCATTATAAGGAACTATGAATTCCAAACAACCAACTAAACTCAACTAGTATTTCTTTTTGGATTTACTATTAAAATGTATTATCTAATTACTCTTTGGATTTGGCCATCAAGTTATAAAAATAAATGATACGGAACCCCACACGGACTTTCTCACTCCATTGATTAAAAATTGAGGTATTTACTCAAAAATCGTAATATATGTGAAACGAAATATTATACTCTACCAAAGCCGAGCAAAAATAGTTTTATGCTTACGTTAAACATTTTTTGACTTTCTGAATTAAATTTGATGATTTTCTTTTTTAAAGAATTAGAGTCCTTACTATTATATTTGGACTAAAAAAAAAAGATCGATATTGGGTTAACAAGGATCAATACTTCATATTAAAATTTCGATTTCCTATTTAAATTTTCGACATTTTATAGGGGGTAGCACATCTTAAGGGTATCGAATTTTTAATAAAATCCTCATTTATAAATTTATACAAAAAAAAATGTAAATATTGAATATTGAGTCTTAAATAATAGAGATAGATCATTGCTGCACAAATATTTCCCCTTAGAGGTAAAAAAAAGAACATACATTTTGAGAGACTTATCTACTTACTCTATGGAAATTAGAGAATTATTGCGTTAAACCTCAAATATTATTTCTCTACAACTAAAGCTCACAAAATGGTTTTAATATTTTTGCTACAATTTCCGAAACTATTGGTTTTATAAGGATCTATTTCATGTAATTTTTTATATTTTTAATAGTACTATAATTTTGCAATGATACGTTATTAGTTATCTTAAATAGTTGAGGAGAAAATTAAATTTCTGCTTCTGTAAGGTACCCTAAAAGTAATTTTCATAGGAAAATGAAAATAGCCACATTTTTTAATCTTAATCAACGCATATATACGAATTAAAATCAAAATCGTTAGAGCCGATTTTGAGAAAATATTTTTTTTCTCTTTTTGCCCTCTATTAAACTTCTCTAAATTTTATGGTTAAACAGACACACAGACAGACGGAATTTAAAGAAAACTCTTTAGCGTTAGAGGGGTCATGAAACGTTGATATGCATAAACATTTCGGGGTGGATATTTTTGACTCTACTTTGTGTCCCAAAAGTTAAGCGTTTAGCTTGAAAACTATTATTTTATTAAACATATGTTTCAATTAAAATATTTGTAATATAAATAGACCTACATATTTGCAATGATAAGTAATTTAATATCTCAAATAGTTTCGGAGATATGATAAAAAATGAGAATTTACACATCAAACCGGAACCCTTGGAGTAATTTTGCCGAAAAAATGAGAGTAGCCATTTTATTTATAATATTGACCAATGATTATAAATGAAATTTAATAAAAATTGTTTGACCGTATTTTGAGTAAATATAATCTTTCTTATTTTGGCCTTCAGTAAACTACTCTTAATTTTAGGTTTGGATGTACATTTTCAATAAGGCCTCGGGGCAACCCTATTTAAAACTTGGATACCAAGTTTTAGCCCGATCGGTAAAACAGTTTATGATATATTCTGATGTACAGACAGACGGAAATTCAAAAACCACTCTTTGGAACTGGAGGGGGGGGGGGATCATAAAACGTTGAAATTTAACAAAACCTTTAGTTCGATTCTTTTTATGATAACAATACTTTCTCTGGGTGTTAGATAGCGAGAAAGTAAAAGTAATGAATCCCTCATTCAATAAGAGAATTCATAGCTGACTCACGCATTTGAAGAAAAAATCTTTAAAAAATATAAATTTCATTTGATGAGTTTGTTTGATCACTAGCCTAGAACCTTCCTGGTAAAAATCCACATAGTATAAAAATTACGGCACTGCAATCAGTTAAGCAGTTTCATAAATTTAAGGAGGTAGACATAGATACCGTAATTTTTGTTTTATAAGTAGTAGAGATAATCAACTACAAAATGATAAAATATATTGAGAAATATAAGTTGATACTAGTTATAAGGTAAAATCAAGAATAACCCTACCCGTACTTCTATCAACAAAAAATATTGCCCTTTAGGAGAAAATATCAAAGTTCATTTGGCTGGGACTCGAATTCCAAACACACTTCCATTATATTTATAGACTGACGCCTATCTCTGGTGTAATTTGAAATCAAACTTATTGAAGGCTATAAATGTGTAAGGAGATTTAAATTATAAGTGTGTCATTCATATATTAAATATATAAAAATTGATTATTTGCTTTTTATTGTAATTGAAATTTCTCAAGAAATTATCATGTAATATGAAACTAGCTTATGTTATGATTTATTACCAGATGCTAAACTTATCGTTACTCAAAATTCTATTCGAGGAAATATGTTATTTTACAAAATATTAATGGTGGAGGTTGACTCTCACGGAGAGTCTAAAACTATTTCTGAGTTGGTTTTATTTTAAATTTTATGTAATTGAAAAATTACACTTGAACATAGGAATTGAAACCAAGATTTTTTTTTTTAGTGAACCAATACTCAACCACTGAGTTATACAGGACTAGTTCCATGCTCAGAATAATTATTATTCAAACCATGATTGAAAGAATTACCCAAAGGACTGGACGACCACTGGATATCTAAGTGGAAGAAAATTCCAATGCCAATTTAAATATCTCTTAAACGATTCCCATCTACAAGTATTATTTTTCAAATAAATGTAATTTAAAAGTTACGAAATAATAGGTCATAATACTTTAAACATATTCTCATAGAGGGAAATTATATCAGGATTTTCTTGAATGTTTAACTATAGTCAAAGTATTTGATTATTGTTTTATTTGTACTAATGTACGCTTAAATTATCTAATTAATTATCTGCCCATTGTGGTAATTGAACACGTTTAATTTTTTCTCCATTTGTCGAGCTCTCCCAATCCTCTCTCTTTTCACTGATAAGTATTTTTTTGAAGTTCTCTCATTATATTTCCGTAGATAATCCATTCTAGGCTTTTAAAAACTGATATGACATGTAAATTTAAAATATTTAATTGGTTATCAAGAATTAATTTTAGATTCTTGTACTAAATGTATTTGGAAAAAACTTTGTAAATAATCTCTTCAAATAAACAGCTCCGTGGTTTAGTGGTCAGTGCACCTGTCTACGAGCCTAGGAGTGTCGGGTTCGATTCCTAGCTGATACCTCGGTTATCTTTCCCTAAAGGGAATGAACCAAACGGTCATTAGGGTTTTGATAGTTAGGCTTGGACTAGATTGTGTTTATACTGGATCCACACCCTCATACTCACTATTACCATCATATCATCTTATCTCATCGGGACATGGAAAGAGCCTCCACAAAAAGGATGTACGATTAGTACATTCAGGCATCCCCTCGGCAAGGATATATTAGTACTGACAAATCTTTCAACTACTACACTTCAAATGATGTGGCCCAGGCTTGCAATATAGTCATCAAATACATCAAGTACAGCTTATTTAATTAATAAATGACCCCCCTCGATTATCGAATGATATAAGGGGTCACTCTCGCATTAGATTGAATTTGTTTTTATTATGAAGAAATCGGGGTTCAGATCTAAATTGGAATTTTTTTCCTAAATGGTTTACAACTCTCTCTTCACTAAAGTGTGGATACAAATATTTCTCATTCTTAAACTATAATACTGGTTAGTAGGCCTACATTAATGTATAATCTGAACGATTAGGAAGAGAAAATGCCAAAAATGTAGTAATCATTTTAGACATTCATTTTTAACTTTATATATATTACTTCGTACGCTAAGTTTATTTTAATTATTTTAAACTGATCCTTGCAAAGTCATTATTCCACATATTTTAATTATTTTGGTAAATCTGAGCTGCATGTTTTGGGTAATTCGTGCTGTGCCCACATATTAAACCACGCTGTTCTACGTTTTTTCCATCAATGGCTCGTAATTTCAAAATCCTTTATCAATAATATACAGTTCCAAATATTTCCTTGCAGTCCTGCGACAGGGACTTTGACTTAATTAAGAGATTATTATGTATTCATGACACTACACACTATTTACAATAACATAAATACTTATACGCCTATAGTTATATTCATTGAAACAGAAATAAAGTGATTTCAAAATATTGGTATTCATAATACGTCCAGAAAATCACTAAGGCTATCCTGGTATTCAAAATAATTTTTTCAAACGGGTTTTAAATTAGAGTAGGAACGAAGGTACTTACAAATGTCCAAAGGTGTCCAGAACTTATCATTATCTAGTTAATTTATGTCAAAGTTTGGAAATATCAAGGTAATATATGTATCCCAAAATGTTACTTATGACAATATATAGAGTTCTTGAATCTAAAGATACGAAAATAAGGTAAATTAAATAAATTAGTAAATAATTTAGTTATTAATCAACACATAAATAATTAAAACATGGTTTTTATATGTCTAATTCTGAAAACTAATGTTAAAATTAATTAAAAACTAGTTTACACAATTTTAGTAGGCCAATTTCCAGTAACAAATAATATTTACATAATACTGTTAGTACTTTTTAAGTTTGTATGATTAAAAAACTAATTAATTGTGTTTATGTTTTGAAGGCTTTGACGCCGGTATTTAAATTGAAATTAGAATTTCTCTCTCGAGCAAAGTTGAAAAGAAAATGTCCGTAAACATTATTTACACTAGTGGTGTATATTTGTTTTTTCATTTATTTGTTGTATATTATTTTTGTTACCTGTTTTAATATCTAAAAATGAATAGTTTCAATAAATAATTTAATTTTTCTTTTACTCTCTAAAGAAGCATGGACAATTTTGTGTTCCAAAAGCCATATTTTTCAAATTCAAACTATAAATAGTAGACATTAGATGTTATTAATGTATAGTTGTTTTATATTAAATTAATCTCTCAAAAACTGATTTCCTTACTAATTTTTACAGATTTATCCTTAGTATGTATTAAGATATTTTAAATTTTCTTAAATCATTGAAAAATTTTTCACATAAACTCAATGATATGCATGATCAAGAGTATTTCAATTCATTATTTTCAAAATACATCACACATCTAACTTTTATCATAAAGTTATTTAACGTTACCTTGTTTAGCCAAATTATTATGTCAACACAATACTTTCAAACTAACTCAACAATAGACGATTATTAACAGAGAGAATGTTTATACTAAGTCCTAAAGACTACATAAATAGTGTTGGTAGAATTTTTTTGATTGAAGTGAGTTATTAATATTTGTGAATATAGTAATAAATTTTGAGACTAGGAAACTAATAAGGTTGGGCGTTATCTATAAGCCACATTTAATTTTTTTTATATGTTTAAACCTTTTCTTCCTCTCCTTGTAACACCAATTAGCAAGTAGACCGCATGACCCCTTCCACCCAAAAGGGGGACTACAATTTAAAACTACTCAGATTCATAATTTATCGATCAAATGTATGCTTATAAACTGTGAAAAATGAAAAATAATATTATTTTTTCAACATTAGAATTTCAATATAAGATCTGTGCTACGTAACACTTTTATGTACCCACCCTCCCCCTATGTAACACCAACTACATCAGAGCTCCCCTAGCCCACTCTCAACAGTTGTTTATAAATGGCTTTATGGTAATAAAATATTATGATAATGCTTTAATTTTTTTACTTTCTCGCTATCTTACAGGTAGGTAGAGGTAGGTATTGCCATCATCAAAAAAATCTAAATCAAGATTTTGATGAATGTTGACGTTTCATAACACACTAAATCCAAAAAAGGGTTTTTGAATTTCAGTCTGTCTGTACCTCGGACTAAAGCCAAAACTATTTAACTGATCGGGCTAAAACTTGGTATCTAGGGTTTTCATAGGGTTGCCCTGAAGTGTTTTTCGAATTAGATATCCAACCCTAAAATTAAGGGTAATTCATTGAGGGGCAAATATATAAGTCAATTTTCTCAAAATAGCCACTGGCGATTTTGATTAAATTTAATGTCAATCTTAATATACATAATTCTTCTGTACGTGTGTATGTCACTGAACTCCTCCAAACGGCTGGACCGATTTTGATGAAATTTTTTGTGTGTGTTTGACTGTGTCCGTGGACGGTTTAGATTCATAATTGGACCCGGTAAGTGGCGCTGCAATCGGGTTCTAGGAAAATTTTTTTGGGGGGAGGGGGGTTTAGATTTTTTGCATATCAGAACATGTAACCTCAAAATTTCTCCCCCCAACCACCACCCCCCAATATTTATAATAATGAATATAATATTAATGAACTCCTCCTAAACGGCTGGACCAATTTTGATGAAATTTTTTGTGTGTATTTGAGTGGGTCCGTGGATGGTCTATATTTACAATTGGACCCGGTAGGTGGCGCTATAATCGGGTTCTAGGATTTATTTTTTAGGGATTTTTTTAGATTTTTTGCATATCAGAACATGTAACCTCAAAATTTCACCCCAACCACCACCACGACCACCACCTCCCCAATATTCATTGTGAATTTGTAATTGTGATGAACACATAGTATTTGTTTTATTATCGAAATCAATTATGCCACCCAAACGAAATGCAAACGTTTGGGCAGGACAACGTCTGTCGGGTCCGCTAGTATATTTATAAATATGAATAATCAAATGGCTACCCTCAATATTTCGGCAAAATGATTTTAAGGGTCCCGGACTGATGTGTAATTTATAATTTTAGTTTTATCTCCGTGAGTCTTTGAGTGATGAAATTACTTATCATTGCATACATGTGGATCTATTTATAATAAGTATACTTTACTTGAAATTTATTTTTATAAAACCAATAGTTTTCAAGCTATACATAAATACATGGTTTTGGTTTTGGTTTGGTTTTCCAACAATTTAAGGTAAAGTATTACGAACGTCAAAAATATCTAACTCAAGATTTTGGTGGATGTCGACATCTCATGACCCCCCCGAACCCTAAAAAGTGTTTTTGCAACGCCGTCTGTCTAACCCTAAAATTAAAAGCAATTTAATAAATGATGAAAACAGAAAAATTCAATTTTCTCAAAATCAACTTTAACGATTTTGATTAAAACTCGTATCTAGACGTTGATTAAGATTATAAACCAAATGGCTATTTTCATTTTCTTATGAAAATGAATTTTAGGGTTCTTTATTGCCGCAAATATTTGAAATAATTAAAAACTTATCGTTGTCACATTTTAGTACTATTAATAATAAAAAACTTAATTTGAAATGTATTTTAATAAAACCAATAATTTCTCAGATATTGGCCAATATTTTAATAAAATTTTGTGATTTTTAGTTGTTAATAAATACTACTTAATTTTAAACGCAATAATTTTCTAATGCCATAGAGTAAGAAGACAAGTAAGTCTTTCAAGAAGTTGATTTTGATTTTTCTTTAACATCTCAGGGGAAATGTTTGTATAGCATAGGGGTGGATCCATGCTTTTCGTTGGGGGAGGGGGAAGGGAAGCCGGTTCTTCCATCAAGATTGGGTTGAGGAGGGGGGAGGGTAACCTCATAAATTTTGATATAAAGATATTCAAAAATTTGAGAGTAAATCTTTAAGTAATTTTTCAGTGTTGCGCTCAACTTGAGAATAATCCTCTATTCTTGGGTATAGTTCGAAAATTGCGATTAGTATTGACATTTATTAAAATCAAATAATATGAACATCAACAAATAGTGATTATTAAGAGGTAAATAAGTTTAAACATTATAACAATTATTATATAAATATTTTTTCAACTATTCAATCAATTAAACAATATAGATAGAATTATTCAGATTTTGAACAATATAACTTTAGCTCTACTCTATAGTATAATTAGTTATTTCTCATTCTAAATAAAAAAATTTACCACTAAGCCATACTAACACGTTATGTGTGTGGTATTACTCAAAGATTTTGTTAAAAGCATGTTATTTAAAAATAAAACCTTTTAAATATCTTTATTTAATATTTATCATTGAAATAGTAATAGTAAAAATGATAAAACAAATATAAACCTGAACAATGTCTGTGCAACAAAGTGAGAGGTGCGCAACTTAAATTTGGGTACTTTCATTAATGCTTATTTTCACCATTTTAATACTTAATGTTACTGTCTTAAGTATCTATAATAATCTACGTATATTAATCATTTAATAATATTACCAATAACAATTTGGAAATGAAATCTGGTTAGTGAGATATAATTACGTGACAATAAAACTAGTAGTGACTTTAAAATTGATTTAATTGGTTTAATTTATTGAAGGGGGCACGCACCCACCATACCCCTACCTGGATCCACACCTGGTACAGATATGATCTTTCTCTCTCATTTTAGACTTAATAGTCAATAATTACCTATTTTATTATTCAAAATTTATAAAAGATAAATTCAATAGCAATGAGATAACCATAAGATGTGCATCCCCTTCTAAAATGCCGAGAATTTTAATCGAAAGCCAAAATTTTAATACGAAGTGCTGACCCTTGGGGACCCAATATTTATATTTTTTATGTGTCCAAATATACAAATGAATACGTTAATTCTTTAAAATTAAAATTACAAAATATTAAACCGTGAATCAAAAAATGTTTTACGAATGTTTAACGCAATTTTTTCTCGGGTTCGATTATTATATTAGGAATTTTTAGTAAATATCTCCATTTGTAAACAATAGAGCGAGAGAGTCCGTACCATTTATTTAATATCACCACATCTTACTATATAATCAGGTTATAATCATATATACTATTTATGATAGTGAGTCAGGGGTATGGGAGGTTGCATTTAGAGAAAGTGTACTGGCATTTACCTAGAGGGAAAGTAGAAATCAATTTTGGAAAAAATCTCCTGAAGAGTATTTGAGCTCTGACTTCTCTGTTATCGGCATACTAGTCTAACACGAGAGTAAAGTCCTAGACCATGTGGTCACCAGACCAAGTATTAAAATAATATTGTTAGATAAATAAAATAACTCTTTTATAGTAGGCTATTTGTTATTCAGTTATCTAAGGTAGAGATTGTATATTAATATTCTACTTTCGAAAATATTTGTTTAATATTTAATAGGTAAAGAGATTCCACTGGTAATTTAAATAGTATTTGACAACCTATATTTTTTATAAAATCACATTATGATGACACATCTTTTCTCAAACACTTAGGGTGGAAATCAAAATTATCAAATTTGTTTGAATTTTTATAGAAATACAATATATTAACATTAATATTTTTTTTAACTATGGTGGCTCGTTTAGTAGTTCTAAATGAGGCACTATTACAATAACTGTTATAATTATACTAGAATAGCAACACTGGTAGTCAAACGTCATTAATTAGATGTATGAGGGTGTTTTCTTTAATGATTTTAAACTAACTATTCAAGCAAATGGGGGTAAATTTTCTCTGGGTTATAGCCTCCACGCTTTTACCCTAAACTTAAATATTTGAATATTCAGATAAATAGTAAGATATGGTGCACCCAAAAAATATAATATAATATTTTAAAACCAGCCAAGTATCTTTTTCAAAATACCCAACATAATATTGAATTTTTTAAAACTCCTTTGGTAATTTAAAAATTTTAAAACGAAATAGCATTAATATTTTAGTAAAAAATAAGATTGTTAAAATCCCCCTATTAGGTCAAATTATATTCAATTAGATATTTCTAATCGTAGCTAATAAAATTAAAATATTATTAAATATCTAGTTATGCACTGCTATGCTATTTTGTAAGCTTCAATTGAAGAACAATTACTATTTCGTTTGTCTCACACTGATCAACAGTTTTCATCAGGCTTTGTGGTTGACATCAAACATATTTGAATGCTAACAAGTTAATAGGCCATCCCTGACTATAAATTAGAAGAGATAATCTGTATGATAGCCTACTTTGGGCCTATAATCACAATCACGGTTAAAACTAGTAGGAGATAGTTTTGAACACGGTTCATTAGTAATGGAAATGTCATTTTGGATTAGATCAAAATCAATTGACAGCTCAAAGTAAAATTTGATTCACTAAGGTCACATCAAATAACACACTATTAGAATCAGACCCATAGCCGACTGTGATTAGTAATAGATGGGTGGATGAAAGGGTTTGTTACATTTCAATATATTTTTATACGCTCTAACAAGGCCAATTAATGAATCAATCTAATGGTACATTAATGGTAACTGTAATTAAGATGGAATAAAATAAGAATTCTCTTTTGCGAAATGATGGAAATATACTTTTATAAAAATGCTACCCCAAGAGTAGCCAACCGAATGTTGTTAGAACTAAAGTTTGGACCTCCAGGACTCGTGTTGGTCTTGCCATATGAACACGTTGACACTGAACGAAATATTCAGGCTATAAGTAATTCCTTAAAAAATATTGTTTAAATTTTCTTAAGTGTAAGCCCCGAACTATTATGTATTTTAAGTGAAATATTTGAATGCTAGGAATCGTGTTATTTATATAATGAAAAGTGTTAGAGGGATTAAATCTGATCAGGGAAGTTGGGGATTGAATACTTGACGGGTGCAATTATGGGGATCGTATCTACGATTGAAGCTTTCAACCTTTCTCAAAGCGAATGGTACCGAATTAATTGAGAATTCACTCTCTTAAATCTTCTCGCTTAGAATAGACAATACCAGCCACTTATAAATAGTACTTTTTGATTCAGTTTAAACTATATATTCTAAAGTGAGGGTTGACGATTTTATTAATGTACAATATTAATTGTAGAAATGTTACTATGGATATATGAATGATACTTAAAAACAAATGTTTGTATATTCAACCCAAGACCTCTGGATTCCTAGCCATGAACTCTAAGCAATAGAGCACCGAGTATATAATACATTCAAAAAATATATAAATATATATACATATACAAATATATATATTTATAAACATAAAAACTTTTGTGTTATAAACTTTCATTTAATTTAAAATATTTAATTTATATATATTTTGAATGTATCATATACTCTGTAGTCTATTGGTCAGAGCTCCAGGCTAAGAATTCAGAGGCATTGGGTTCAATCCCCAGCGCTTGAAAATATGTATCTGCTTAGCAGGGGGTCTGGATCGAGGTGAGGACAAATGTTTAGCTACTTTAAAAAATAAATACAGGTCTGGTTTATAAAACTGAGATAAACAGCCAGAGAGTTCCTTGTGATGACCACATGACAACCCGTAAAGTCATTTTACCTGATTAATTTATAAAAGTTCTGATATTTTTCTTTAACTTCGATGAGATATAGTTTCACCATCTTAAAATGAAACAATATGATCAAATATTTGGGTAAATAAAGAAGAAACGATCGATTTTTAGCGGTCATTTTAGTAACCATGTTCAATTTAAAATATTAAATATTGATTATTTTCAAGGAAGAGATTATAGTGATCTGGACCTTAAAAATAGTTGGGTGAATTAAGACTAATGTTATTATAAGACAACCTAGACCTGAATTCACTAACGAGTGCAATTCTGCTTTGGCGCAAGTCAAGAAATGGTGCAACCTTGCACCAAAGATACTCCCAAAGGTACGCCTTATTATATACTACCTTTCTGTATTCACTAAACAATGCGCAAACTGGTGGCATGATTACGGTGACGTCACATTAAACTTCATCATTTGCGCTCTTTTTTACCAATCCTTGTGAAGAATTTACTTCAAAGTCAAGGATACTTTATTTTAAATCTCTAATGAAAATGACAGCAAATACAAATATGTATAAACATTATGATTATAAAATAGCAATAACATTAGAGGTGGCATCTTTCTTGATGCTTTACAAAAACAATAATATTACATTATTTAGTATGTATTTTTATTATTAGTTTAAAGCTAAGTTCCATTAATAAAACATTTATAGAAACGTTAAAATGTATTTTAAAGCTACACTAACCACCATATTAATTAGTGACGAGAATTTTTTGGA
The DNA here is from genome assembly GCA_902155825.1 of Timema genevievae. Classification (NCBI taxonomy): domain Eukaryota; kingdom Metazoa; phylum Arthropoda; class Insecta; order Phasmatodea; family Timematidae; genus Timema; species Timema genevievae. The sequence continues at coordinate 110,335 of CABFWO010002486.1, forward strand.
TTTGGAGGAATACAAACCTCTTTGGATCAAGACAAAGACTACACGGTTCGTCGTTTTATTTTTATAACAATGCAAGAAACTCCATCACGTTGTTTGAAAATAAAAATTCAACAATAAAAGGTGATTGCTTGGTTACCACTATCTAAATAGAAGCAAATATTGTGCTTTACATATGTAATATATTGATTTATTATTAATGGAATACATTTAACTAATTTTATATCAAGCCATTGCGATAATATACCACCATTTAAATTTATTGAAGTGACATGATTTAATACGAGTAGTTGCGTCTACTCTTGAGTGGTGGCAAATAAAAGGCGCAACTTTTCTCTCAAATTGTGCCTGCTTTTTTTTAGTGATTAGGGATTTGGGTACATCTTCCAAATTTGCACTGGCGCAACTATTTGCTCCCAGGATCTGATTTTTAAGTATAAAAGAGTATTTTTTATTATGTGTTTTATTCTACGACAGGTCAATTTCTTTTGTCAAGGAATTTAGGCCACCAATGCACTCTATTCTCTTCCTCCTCCTTCAGTTCACAGAATATTCTTCTTTTCAACAGGTCATACAATATTTGAATCCTCTTTCTTCGTAAGCTCCTCTTTCCTCAACCTTTACTTCTATGACTTCGTACAGAAAGACAGTACCTCCTAAGGATGTGTCCGATCAACTTTGCTTTTTACCGAGAAATCACAATCAAAATGGTTCTCTTCTCACCCAATCTTCTTATGACTTCTTCATTTGCTACCCTGTTTGTAAAACTAATCCTTTCAAGTCCTCTCTAACACCAGATTTCAAATATCTCCAATTGTTTATTTTCCATCTTTCTAAGAGTACAAATTTCTGCTACTTACAGCACGATGCTGCAAATGTAGTATTTCATCACTTTCTTCCTAAGTTCCAGACTCAATTTACTGGTAAGCAGTAACATCTTCTTGTTGAAAGCATCCCTGGTCATGGCGATCTTTAACCTAATCTCCTTGGTGCAGGAGGAATCCTTTGTTAGCCGACTTCCCAGGTACGTGAACTGCTCTATGTTTTCCAACTCCTGGATTCCAATTGTAATTTTCAGTGGCTCTTCATTTTTGAAATCACCATCACTTTTGACTTCTCAATATTTATTTTCATGCCATATATTCTCCCTATTTCCACCTGCAAGTCCATTATTTCATGCAACTCTTTTTTATTTTTGGCCAGCAATGCCACATCATCTGGTTAATTAATTGTGTTGATGACGCGTCCTCTTATCCTGAAATTGCAACCACTTTTTGGCACTTCCCTGACCAGCCACTCGCCATACAAGTTAAACAGTCTGGATGACCAATAGCATCTCTGCCTCACTCCTCTTACTATATCTACGTTGTTTATCTATTCATAATTCAGCTTCATCTTCACCCGCTATCCCATGTACAGGTTTGCACTCAGGCTTCTATCCTTTCAGTTGATGCTGATCTTATTTAGTATTTCCAACAGTTTCTTCCATTTCACTCTTTTGGACGCTTTTTGCCAGTCAATGAAACAAATGTAGACTTCTTCCTTGACTTCCAGCACTCTCTGAAATGATTCTCTCTATCTCTATGGCATCTCTAATACCTTTACCTTTTATTAAACCAAAATGGTCTTCTTCCATCAAACTTTATAATTTACATTCCATTAGCCTGTTGAGTTGCCCCAATCTTCCCCACATTAGAAATGAGGCTGATGGTCCTGTGGTCACTGCATTTCTTGGCTTTTTTCTAATTCCTTAGAGCCACCATGGCTATATTTAGAAAGTCTCTGGGATATTCTCCCATAGTAATACAACTTTACAAATGATCATTTGTTTCATATCTCAAATAGTTGCGGATATATCATAAAAATTAGATATTTCCACTTTTCTTAAGCTACCTCAAAGTGATCATGAGAAAAATAAATTTTTTTTTTAATGTTAAACAAAACTTATATATACAGTTTAATAAAAAGCGTTATAATCAATTTTCTCAATATCCATTCTATAGCTTTTTGCCTTTCAGTAGAATATCCTTAATTTTAGGGTTTAATAACTAAATATAAAAATTCCACGGGAGAGCCTTATAAAAGCCCTAGCTACTAAGTTTTAGCCCAGTCGGTGACATGGTTTAGGATATAGTCTGAAATATAGACAGACAAAGATACAAATAGGCCTATAGGGCATGTCGAAAATAATTTTTCATCTTCAGGGGGTCATGAAATTTTGGAATTTATTGAGATCTCAAATTTGATTTTTCTGAAAATTAAAATAATCCTATCTCCAATGTATCGAGACAGTGTAAAAAGTGCATCACATTCTACAAAAGAGCATCAATTAAATAACATACACTGTTACAGAACCATTATGACAGTCGGAACATTTGTGTACGCCAAAGAGCATAACAATCAATTTCATTTTCTCAAGAGTTGTATATATTATATATTGGTTTACAGCTAAGAGCCTATAGGTTTTTAAACATATATTTCTAACAAAACACTATTTTATTGAATAGCACTACAAGTTTTAAAATGATGAGCTTATTGTATCTCAAATAGCTATGAAGATAATATGATCTAATTTAGAAATTTCTGCCTATGAAAATAATTTTAATGGAAGAAAAAATGTATATTTTGTTTGTAATGTCAATCAGCTTCTAAATACAAAATTAATTCAAATAATTAGAGGGGAGTTTGAGAAAAATGTATTAATTTTTTTTGCTCATCATTAAACTATTCTTAATTTTTAACTTAGATATATAATTTCGAAAAGCCCTCAGAATAGAGATTATGAATAGAGAAAATTTGTATTTTTCTTTTGTTTAAGATTAAATAATATATTTAATATTTATGCATTTGTATCTCCAATATATAATGATTAAATATAAATATTTTAGCAGTATTTTCATATTTACAAAAGCTTACATAAATTTAAAAAACATGTAGGACCAGTAATATAAGCTAGGGCAAAACAATAAAATAAAAAAAAAATTCATTTTGTAAAAATATCTAGCAATAAATTTAGAACTATATTATAAACAAAACTATAGTCTTAGTTATCTAGGTTAACTAAACATTTTTTATTAATACATTTTGTTATTTATATCCAAATGTACTGTATATGTTTTAACAATGATTTATAGATTTATAAATAAGCCATTAATTAATACTTGTAAATTAATAAATAAGTAGGCTTACATTACATGAAAGTGAAATAATAATTCATATTTCAATATATCCGATTCTCATTTACCAAATTGTAAATTCACGTTTACATTTCAAACTCTAAAACCAATAGTAATTAAGTAGTTATAAAAACAGGATATAAATATATTTAGAGAATAATATGAATATCTAATTTTGAAATGTTCAATAAAAATAAAATATTTTAGACTTCGTGTAGAAATATTAGGTCTAATGATTTATATACAACAGTGTGTTTGTAAAAAATATTACAGTAATAATAATTATTATTTTACAAGAAAATAATAAAAACTCTCATAAGCTAAATAAATCATTAAAACGAAAACCAAAAGGTACAATATTACAGTATTTTATCTTATACACATTAATATAAAAATGCATAATTATATATAAAAATTTTCAACTTATTTTTTATCAACAAATCTTTATCATGTATACTAATTTTAAATAAAATTTGTTAGAACTAATCATATTCATATCAACACTAGTACATGTATTTTTATAAAATAAAAATACACACACTTTAAATATTGTAAATATAATACCATGACTACTATAAAACTTTATCAAAATAACTTCTTATAAATTTAAACTTGCTATATTCAGGACCATACTCTTAATACCTTTAACTTCCTCTTGTAACAATTTATTTATTATATCTTCATCTCTCTCTCTTTTTCTTCTTCCCACCTTCTTTATCGTCCACGATGTTTTTTCTCCAACCCAAAGAGAACTTCAGTCTAGGAAAGAGGCACTTACCATGTTTATTTAATGTGAGGAGTCACCATAGGACATTCAGCTCAAAGGCGATGTGAGTCATGTAACTATGAATACAAATTAATGTTTGTTTCTTTTTACTGAAAATAAAATGTTTGCTTGGTTGATGTATATTCTATTACACATGGAAACAAATATTTTTTTCCATCTTGCATTATAGATGTGTGATACAATCTGAAAGGTATTTCTATACGAGATTAAAATAAAAATATCCATATTTTATATGTTTTCAAAATCAATCCATATCAAAAGCCATGTATTGTTTCGTTTAGAAATCATTCTCTAAAATGGTTTACATATTATATAAAATTTAAAAGTAACCTTCGGTGGAGGGAATAAGGAATAAAGGTCAAAATAATATTTTATCAATTGTAAGTGACAGTGAGGTCCGAGTTTAAATCCAAGCTGAGTGTTATGAAGTGGTTTTTCTTCCTCCATGACAAAAGAGAGTACATTTGTTATAAAATTATACCTTTTCAACCTATAGGTTTGTAGTGAGAATATTCGGACATAACAGAATGGTAGTTAGACTTTTAGATCATAAAACTGAAGCGATTGTATAATATTAATTCAGAGATTATTTGATAGCATACCCGATTAACACACGGTAATATTAAGTAATTGGAGTGGACACATTCCACAACACTAAAAACTTTGTGAGGGCACGCCAGCTTTCTGAATTGAGACGTACCACAACGTACCACATTGTGCAATTGAGAGCAAATATAGTTGGCCTTCTACTTGTAAAGTTAGGCTCAGTTAAAAATTTGGTTGCATTTAGTATGTGCCTTTCAGAAGTAAAAATTCCCATCTACTAATTTATTCACACTGATGTGAATTCTTCATTAAAAACGGATGAAAGTATTAATATGTCATAACCCACTTTGGTGGTTAGGGTGTCAGTCTCGCAGGAGAATATACTGCGGAAGATGGGAGACCCAGGTTCGAATCTCAGTCGGGTGTACTGGAGTTGGTTTTTACAAAATGGTTTTACACTTTCCCTCAAGGTAATTTTGTGTACACTTTCTCCAAATATAACCTTCCATATCCCTAAAACCATTGGCATAATTAATATATAAGCGTATTACCGAAACGGGTAGTATGACGCATTGCTAAAAAAACCTCATAAACACATGCCATATTTCTATATTTGCTAACAACATTTTAGAAAAATTCTAAGACTTTAAACCTTGAGTAAGCAGTAAATAAATTTGGGTTAAGACTTAGATGTTTTAATTATAGCTTAAATAAATTTTTATTAAAAAGTTATGTTGATTTAAGTATGAATAATTGAAAATTAATATGATGCTGAAAGACACTTGAAAAACTTAATCTTTAAAAACCAATTGTAACAAATTTCTGAAAATGCAAAGATAAATAATCGACTCAAATTTACATATAAGAGAGTCAATAAGTAGACAAGATAACATTGTATAACATATTAAAATATATAATACAAAAATATGTGAATTAACATAAAAATGAAAGTCTACAAATTATTAAAAACAATGAGAGTTAAAATTACGTTAACATCTGCTTGTCAAATCCAGTTTGTTGAATAACAGTGCGATATAAATATGTTGGAAAGGTTAAATTAAATTGGTTGAAAAGATTAAGTTAAATTGGTATCTAGGTATTATCTGAAATTGACGTGCATTTACTCCTTTGTAAATCCAGACGTAATGGAGAATTCTGGAATTATTCTGACATGTTTAGGTACGCCATTTTTTGTAACATATTCATGTAAACTCTAAATTGTTATTAAATAATACATTAAGCAAAGTAAAATATTAACGTTAATATAATAAACATGACAAATATAATATTACATATTATTAAAGAATATAAAAGGGAAATATTGATACAAACAAAGTTACGTCACTTTGTTTATAAAAAAATATAAAAGGAAAATATATTTTAGACAGCGACGTAAGTTTGTTGGTTTCAATATGCCAGAATAATTATTCCAGAATTCTCCATCTGGTTTGGATTTACAAAGGAGTAAAGGTACGTCAATTTCAGATAATACCTAGATACCAATTTAACTTAATCTTTTCAACCAATTTAATTTAACCTTTTCAACCTATTTATATCGCACTGTTATTCAACAAACTGTATTTTACAAGCAGATGTTAACATAATTTTAACCCTCATTGTTTATAATAAGTTTTACGCTTTCATTTTTATGTTAAATCACATATTTTTGTATTGTTTATTTTAATATATTAAACATGCTATTTTGACTATTTATTGACTCATTTACATGTAAATTAGGGAAGATGATGTATCTTTACATTTTCAGAAATTAGTTACAAATGATTTTTTAAGATTAAATTTGTCAAGTGTCTTTCAGAATCATGATATTTTTCAATTATTCATACATAAATCAACATAACTTTATAACAAAATTTATTTAATCTCTAAATAAAACATCTAAGTCTTAATTAATATTTATATTAGTTGACAAGAAAATAAAATAATAATATAGATCTATTAAAAGTAGATGTAAAATAAAGAAATCCTACTTTTTTCACACATAATTTTGAACTAGTATTTTGGTACAATGCTACAAAGCCATTTCTAGCCAAGTTTAATGCCAGTGTGCTTATTAACAGGCACAATATTAAATCATGGTGATGTTTAAGAAATATGCTTTTTTCGTCTAAACAGAGAATCCCTCATGGTAATTTATTCTTCTTAAATCCGACGTGTCTCTTATTTTAGGGTCAAAATATAGTGACCTGGTACTGAGTTGATTATCATTTGCTTGGTTATCATTTTTTTGATTAATGAACAATCCAACACGTGATTCTAGTAATTACTGTAATAAATAAATTATATTATACATTCCTTCTCATGATTGTTTTGAAGAGAATGATATTTTATATTCATGTATAATATGTCTTTATAAATTATTTTTATTAATATGTACATTTTGTTTGTATTTTTAGGCTATGGTAACAATTTATACAAACTGGCTATAATTTAAAAAATTAACTCTATTTTAAATACTGCCCATTTAATGTGGTACACTTAACATACATTTCAAGAATACTCTTAACGTTTTAGCAAAATAATAATATTGTGTTTTAAATTGTTCTGTACAAAATAATTGATCAGATAAGATATCATCATTCTCTTTGCTGTAGATTATTTTCAGTAAACTAAACTTGAACAACTTAATTTTCTCCTAAATAGTTATCATTATCATATATGTATAAGGTTAAGAGCTTTAATAGCTTCAAGTTCGACATCATCGTAGCAGCTCGTAGTCAAAAACTACCTCATCAGCCTTCACACTCACTATCTGGTCTGGGAGTTTTTGGTGGTCGATTGCACCCACTCGTCTTGGCCAGACTGAAATTTGAACATGGACGAACATAAACTGAAGAGAGAATGATTAATAATAGAGTTCATTGCTCGTAGGTCTTTAAATATCTATTTTTTCTAAGTTAAACTAATCAGCAACGTGTTTAAACACAAGTTTCATATTCTATAGGTGCTCAATTATATATATGGTTTTAGCTGAAGTTGAATTTCTCTTTTATAAGCATTTAAAATTAATTTTGATTACCTTTGATCATAACACCACCATATACTTAATATTATGTTTTATAAAATAATATAAATGGAAATACTAGTATCTATCCTTGACAGGAAACCTCCCCTTTGTATTGGCCTTAGTTGTTTGACTGTTCAAACATCAAACAGTAAATGATATGTTGAGATTCACCCTTCAAGGAATTAAAATAACGTTTAGGGAGAAACCTCAAGGGAGGCAATTAATAAATGAACATATTTCCACATTTATTATGATTAAAAATTAATTCTAGGCGAATTTAAAATGATGGAGATGAAGAGTAATAATATACATAACTTTTAACTAAATAATGTTTTATTTAATTAATCAAATATGTAGATAAAATAATATTTTATAAAATTATACTACATAATTTATTAAACTGCTAGGTTTCCCATATTTTGTTTAGTAATATATTAATATTTAATTTTAACATCCATTTATTTATATTAGTTAATAATTCAAACAATTCCATGTAGTTAATTTTTTTATATTTTCTTAATACGCTCATAAATATAAATAATCTCTCTTGGAGACTTAATTCACTTATCACTGTAAAGTAGGGGTAATAAATGACAAACGCGATTAGAATGAGAGGATTTTTGTTTCTTATATTTCCCCCACAAATTCAATTTGTTCGTTCGTTTAATTTTCTTAACCATACCAAAGTTTAAAGTAACACATATTTTCAGGTAATATTCTTATGTGGTGATTGTGTAGATAATTATATAAAGATTACACCTAGACCATAATTAGAGCCCTGGTCGTCCACTTTTACACAGCAACCCCTCTAGCGTTTGAGCCACATTATCTCCTCAAGGCAATGAATGTAGTCTTTTTTTTAATTGACATTACCTCTTACTTCCGGTTTGGATTATACGCCAACGTACTTATTACACCAATGTGTTAAAGATGAGGAAGGTTGAGTTTAGAATAAGTGTAGACACACTTGTGTGGAAGGAGAGTAGAAAACCATTTAGGATCAATTAACTGAGACTTTAACCCCGAGCTCCCCGTCGTCGAGATTATAGTGTATTTCGAGAGAAACACCTTGAATAATGCGGGCACCAAAGAGGGTTGTATATTAGTTGAACGATGCACTGATGTGAAGGAGATTATGGATAGCTTGGTCTATAAAGTGATTGATGGGTTAATCTTAGTGACTAGGACTTAAATCCCTGTATTGGTGGCCTTATTCTATATTACATAACTAGTCAATCACTGTACAGAATTATCCATGCGAAATCTCTTCTCGTCAGTCAGTCAGGCATGAGAATAATAACAAATTATTGACCGAAAATTTAACTTCAAGAGGAGATAAAAAATAAATTAATTTATTTAAAAAATATGTTTAATAAATGATACAAATAAAAATATTTTAGTCGTTAGTCTATATCTCCTTCTATAAATTAACGATACAATAAAATAAAAATGGAGTTATCTGATTTTCATTTTCATTCTAGTTTGTAACTGAGTTTTTTTATTTCTACACATTTTTTAGCACAACTATAGTAGTTTTGCATAAATTACATTGATGTATTTTATGAAAAGTATATATTTTATTAATTTTTACACCAATGAAAAAATTACTATTTATTAAAAAATATCTATGTTTGTTAGCGGGTGACGTAAGCAGTAATATAATACTATATTTTATCTACCTTTATATTCTCTTCTCATTGTTCAATACTTTTTTCCATGCTCAACACCATAGAAATTACAATAATCTTATATAAACCACAAATGTTCAGAGGGCTCTAATGGTGGAACAATGTTAATTTTACCTAGTTTTCATACCAAGTGATAGAGAATTTTATATATAATACTAGCTTTTGCCCGCGGCTTCGCTCGCGTTAATGTAGATTTTATCAATAAATTCAGGCTGTCGATTGACACAGGGAATATGACAATAAAAACGATGAACATATTGAGGTTGTTAGTCAATAGAAGTAGAGATAAAGAAAAAAAATAAACTACACAATATAAATCAGGATTAAGTGTAGGAGTAGAAAAGAAGTAGTGGAGTGTGTGTCAGTAGAGTCATAGGTTATGACTTGCCACGAATTGGAAGATCCTACTCCATCTTAAATTTTACTTACAGTTAATTAAAATCCCTTATTTACTCCGCTT